>JAPYZC010001885.1:0-25647 GCA_030522665.1 Ichneumoninae sp. A BG-2022a | reverse complement strand
AATAACATTTTGAAATTATTATTATGCAAAATGAATCTTTTCAGTGCCTATAATAAGTATGAATCTTTTCAGATTTTTATAACATTGGGAAGTGTTTGCAATTCTTGCCCGAATTTCTCGAATTTAGGCAAAATGAACACCACTCGCTCCAACCTCCTTAAATGGAAGGTAACTAGAGATGCAGCGGGCGCGAGATCTGCATGTGCCACCCGATTCGAATGAATGCCGCTCAGGATGTAGCTTCGAGGATACTTTTGTCACCCGCGTGACTCGAATTCCCTAAAATCGGTATAATGAATTAACATTCACACCACATTTCTAATATTATTTTAAAATTTTTATTTTTTAATTTACGTAAATCGTCGACCCCGGGCGAAACAAAACGTTGCCAAAGTCCGTCGTCGGGACGTCGTCGGCGTCGACGAGAAATGAAAAGCCTAGGAGGAGCCCACGAGAAATAACGATACCGAGAGCCGCGGGTACAGAAGGCGAAGACACGGACCGAGAGTAGACAAAGAAGAGTGAGAAATTAATATATGAGGCGTCTCGGGGAAACAATGCGACGTCATAGATCACCCGGGACAACCTCCATTAAAAATATTATGCCATCTTGGCCGTGTAACGGAGACTAGCGTGCTCGGTCCTCGCCCAACCCGCGCCTTCACCTCATTTCTTCTCGGGGCAAGAGCCTCCGTATTTCCATGTTCTTCTCTGTGCCTCACTTTCTTCTCTTTCACCAGCCCGGCCGAGGCTCCTTCACCTTTTCGTCGAGTATCTCTCGTGGCCGGCGCTACCTTCGCAAGCTCCTCTCTTCACCATTCCAACGTCCCTGCATCTCCCTCCCCGCCACCGAGACGCGATGCGGAAAGCACCCACCCTGTGCGCTTCACGGACGGACCGAATAACAATGTGCCATTGTTGCCCGTACACCCGCACATCGGGGGTGTGAAATATGCAAGCGGTTAAGACCCGGAGAGGAATGACGAAGGCCGCACCTTCTCAAACCCAACGGCATTGGAGCTTCGGACGGAGGAGGGCGGGGGAGGGGGAGGGGGAGGGGGGGCTTCATTGAGCTCCGAAAGGGCCTTCCGACGTCAGATCACAACAGGACGACAGGATATCCTGCATTGTTACGGCACCCAGCTGGAAGCAGCGAGAGAACCAGCGGCAAGGCGCTCCGATACTTCGTCCCTACGATACGTCGGGGTGTTTGCCCGAGAAAGACTCGATTGTCATTTGTACGGAAGCGATCGCTGCGATTATGAACGCCATTTAAAAGCAGTGGAGCGCTTCGCAATGGTCAAATGAGTGCTGCGTTTTTAATGTTGTTTGTACAAACTTTCACACATTTTTTTATTATAGTGGATGATTATTTCAACATTTGTATTAGAGAAGGTGTTCTTAACGGAGAAAAAGATTGATTGGAAGGGATTTGCAAAAATATGAACTGCTTTGTGCTAATTTTTGAAAAGGTAATTCGTTCAGTTTTTTCGAAGAATAATGCACAGTTTTTGCTCCGGTTTGATGTATTACGGCTCGTCCTCTTACTGGAAAGATACTCTGCAAATTCGCTATCTGGGTGTTCGATAGTATGTTCAGTTTCAAAATTATAACTGTTTTTTTATGAAGTAATTTCATCGATGGATACACAAAAGCCTGCCATTTTTTAACGGAAAATAATATGGAATATTTAGATGGTGAATTAATAGAGCATCTTTCAGGAAAGAGGATGAGCCGTAATACATCAATTTTGAGCAAAAATTACGGATTATTCAATGAAAAAACTGAACAAATATTTACCTTTTCAGAAAATCAGCACAAACTAGGTAATATTTTTAAAAATCCATTGCAATTAACTTTTGTCTAGGTTAAGGACATCTGCCGTAATACATAGAACCATCCACTATACCCGATAGATGTGTAAAGTTTGTGTGACTTAAAAAAATGTAGCACTCATTTGACTAGTGTGAAGCGCTCCAACCTCCTTAATACGATGAAATTGTAAATGCAAGCGGTCACAGAAGAACGACTTATGGTGTAATGTGCACGTTTTCAAGTCGTTTATACAAACTTTTACACATCTATTGATTATATTCGATGGTTATTTGCATTATAGCCAATGTCCTTAACCTAGAAAAACAGTAATTACACTGAATATTGGCACAGACCATTAACTGGTCTGTGAGAATTTCCAAGAAATGTGCACATACGTCCATTTTTTTTAAATAATCCGCAATCTTTGCTCGATTTGATGTACAACAGCTCATTCTCTTCCTCAAAAGATGCTCAACAAAATAACCATGAGCTATAATCAACACATGCCCAATTTTCTATAAACGACTTTAAAAATGCAGCACTAATTTGACCAATCTGCAGCGCTCCAACCTCCTCAACGCGATGAAATTGTAAATGCAATCGGTTAAAGAAGAACGGCTTACAGTCAAAGTTGCACACTTCGTTATTTCAGTCCAATTTCCACATTCGGTGGAAATTTCGAGAAAAATATAGGGTTCGCCGCCGCACCGCCATCGACGTTAAAATTCTCGGGGAAAGAACCACGGGGAGGGCGTCGACCTCTCCGCGTGGTGGAAGGAAATTGTACGAGGAGCGGGCAAAACGTGAGGTAGCACACGGAAGGGAAAACGTCTTCCGCATAGTGTACCCTTGGCCGGAGATAGGGCGCTTGCCTCCGCATAGATATTAATTATTAAGTACGGTACTGTGGGCGAGAGGAACCCGTAGGGGTGGAATAGGAAAGCCTAGCATGGAAGCCCGCTGCTGTGCGGGCTTTAAGAACAATGCCCAAATTACGGGGCGGAAGCTTGTTGGGCGGTCGAGGGTGGGCGCGCGCGGGGAGCGGAGGGACGCGCAGTTATGTGGCGGGTCGCTTCGAGGCTTGCGGGGAAAATGGAAAAACGTGCGCCCCGAAGAAAAATAAAGGCAGGAGAAGAAAAAGATACGGTGAACTGCGGGAGAGGAAAGTGGAACAGCCTCCGGGAGGCTAAACGTCGCTCTTTCGGGCGCGCACCGGAATTCGGGAATCGGAGAAACATTTTAGAGGTTCCCTCTTCCCAAGGGGCTTGAGAATTCCGCGGACGGTGAAGAGCCTAGTCGGTTCTCTTTCGGTCTTCCGGGCCCATGTATTGAAACTCTTTTCAAATGCTCTCCTCCGAGCTCCATAAAAATTCTTACCGGGTTTCATCTTTTCATTCTAGCCCCGACGTGCAGTGTGCAGGGGAGACCGGGGACAAAAGTAACAAAAATCTTTTTAAATTTTTTTACCAACAAACCCGAGAGTCTAACGCTTCGGCATCCAATGGTGTACGATTAACCTAGTCTTAGGTATTTAGGTTAAAAAATTTCAAGCAGAAATATGCACGGAATTACGATCACCGCCCCTTTAAACACAGACGAAATTCTGTACGAATTTGGGCCGCGGTGGGGTCAATTGTAACGGGTAGTGGGGTCATTTGTAACATCCTCCTGCATCGAAACGAAATGCATCGACGACCGTTTTCGCCGACCATTATCACAGAAAAATTTTAATTTAAAGTTAACATTTTTTAAAATTATTTGCTGACTAAGCCGTTGTAGCCAGCTAAGCCATTTTACCCGGCCTAATTATAAGTGTATAAATTATCGCTGATTGCTTAGAATGTAAGAATAAAATAAATAAAATATATTGGTATTGGTACTGAAAGACATTAATTATTGCTGGTACAATTTACCCGGAACGACCCCACAAATGATTATTAGCAAAGTTACTGTGGCATCGGTTAATGACAATCTGAAACAGATCATCTCAGCGATCAAAATGAACCTTTCAACGCCTTGTGATTGTTTGCACTAATATTTTGTATTGTGCTGCCTACCTGACGCGATCCGCACAGCCGAAAAATCACTTCTGCACTCGCGAATCACATTTGGTTTCGGCGAATTGGTATTTTTGAAAACTGCCAATGGCCATAAGGCGATGTCTATAATGTTGCTCCCTTCATATCCGATGCGTCCGATCATGTGCAGCGTTGCGCGGCCGCTTGTTAAAATTAACCCGTGTTACTTTTGTCCTCTGCAGTTGTGCACGAGGACAGAAAATAAAAAGAAAATGAAAAGGCAAAGACTTCGGTAAAGAGTGTCGAAAAAGCCGGTACGTTCGACAGTCGATTCGAATGATTTTTCGAGGAAAATAAAAGGTTCGTTTAGAATGATTTTAAAACTCGCTCGGCCTCGGCCGAAACCAAATGAATTCTTTCGGTAGTAAAACACTTCCGAGTGTTTTCGACGAAGCATAAAAATAAAAGTTTATATTTTGTACAGGGCTTTTCCATTTCGAACGCATTCCGGGTCAATTCTGTTCGGTGATTCCCCGATGGGGCGAAACGGGAGCGATGCACACCTACGAGCGATATTCTCCCGAGAGAAATTGTACGAGTGTGTCGCACGCCGGTGCACCGAGGCATCGGGCAACATAAACGCGGCTTTATGTCGTCGTCTCGTTATGCGATATACGGGAGGGAGAGAGGCCGACTTTTTTTTACGGCTCGAGCGTCCCCGCGCGCTTTCCGTATGCTGGACATTGTCTCGTAAAGGGCGGTGAAACTTTCGGTGACGGGAAAACCATTAGTGTCGCTCTGTAATGTTCTTTCTACTGCGAATGCCCCGCGGTCAGCGCACCAGTCACCGACCGTGTCTCTCTTCCTGACCAACATTTTTGTTCTTCCGATTTTTTTTTTTTTTGTACGGAATAAATATTTTTATGGTTCACACATTGGTAGCCATCGTCGTACAATATTTACGGCGCGCTAAAACGTCACGCATGAGGACCGCGCCTGGCACGTAGCGGGTTCGGAAACGTGGGACCGTTCGCGAAAAAATTAAATCGGGAAAAATATGCTTAAGGTAGTTATCGCGCGATAGGGGGAAATTCGTATGGAAGGAATAGGTCGCATGGTGTGCGCGACGACGGGCTGCCCACTGCTGCGCGTCGTACCAGCGTCAGGAACAATATAAAACAATCTTTATAATTTTTTATCTCCGTAAGGAGATGGTGAATTGCCTTACAATTTTTCGAGAAGGGTCGTTACACATCCAACTAATGTGCGAAAAATAAATTATTGAAATCGTCAGAAGCAATTATTTACGGTGATTGAGAAAGTAATCAAATTGTTACTTTAATCAAGGACTTTTTCGAAAATCGTAAAAACTTGCGTTTTAGATGGTCAATCATTTTTAAAAAATTTACATGTTTTCATGAAGCATTGAATAACAAATTCGTAAAGTTTTAACGATTTCGTATGAAAATCGTTATCGCGCGATAACTACCTTAAAAAAAGCGTAGACACCTTAGAGTAGAAGTTGCTTGATGTCACGGAAACAAATTAGATACGCACGGTTAGTTCGGTGCAAAAAGAGAAAAGTCTCCCGTATGGTTGATGAAAAGTGCTGGCCACTTTATTCCTCACCACTCTCTTAACGCTAGTTCTAGAAACTTGCGTTTAAAGAGATCGCTTTCTCCCTTGGGTCTCTATAAAAAAGTACCCCTGAGCTCTTGTACGGATATTGAATGAAAAAATGAAGATAACAGCGAACATTGAATGAAAAAATAAAAATAATAACGGATATTCAATGAAAAAAAATAATAATAGGGGAGACCGGGGCAAAATGGCACACCGGGGCAAAACGGGACTGTGATGGCAAAACTCAATTTTCCAATAATTTTTGGATGCCCCATTTTGTCCCAACGATACATCTGAATTCTCAAACCAGTTTTGTCCTACGTACTACCATCGCTACCACCTCAAAGATATTGGAGAATTGCGTTTTGACTCATTATCCCGTTTTGCCCCGGTGTGCCATTTTGCCCCGCTCTCCTCTAACGTATATTGAATAAAAATAAATAAATAAGTAAATGAACGAGACCAAAATTCCAGTTCGTCCATTTTTTGGCTCGAAATTAATATTTGTACGGTCCACATATTGGTAGCCATCGTCGTACAATATTTACGTCTGGCTAAAGCGTCACGCATGGCGATCGCGCCCGGCGCGTAGCTGGTCCGAAAATATCAGCCTGTTCGCAAAAGAATAAAAATTGGAAATGCAGCTCTTTCAAAAAATCCTTGTCAACTTAAAACATAAACTTATTTGATTCCAGGGAAACAAATTACATATATATGGATAGTTCGGTGCAAAAAAATAAAAGCCTCTCTTACGGTTGATGAAAAGTGCTGGCCACTTTATTCCTCACCATTATTTTAACGCCAGTTCTAACAACTTGCGTTTAAAGAGTTCGCTTTCACTCTCAGGTTTCTATAAAAAAAATACCCTGAAGCTCTTGTCCGGACATCGAATGATAAAAATAAATAAAAAATAAACAACGAAATCAAATATCCTGTTCCTTTTTTTCGGCACGAAATAACTATTTTTACGGTTCACACATTCGTAGCCATCGTCGTACAATATTTATGTCTCTCTAAGCTGTCACGCATGGGTTTCGGGCCTGGCGCGTAGCCGGATCAGGAAACATCAGACTCTTCACAAAAAATTTCAATAGCAAATAAAATGTCGCATTAAGAAATTAGATACGTACGGTTAGTTTAGATAAAAAAAGACCCGTACGATTGATGGAAAGTGCTGGCCACTTTACTCCTCACCATTCTTTTAACGCTAGTAAAAAAAAAAAAATAAAAAAAAAAAAAAAAAAAAAAAAAAAAAAAAAAAAAAAAAAAAAAAAAAAAAAAAAAAAAAAAAAAAAAAAAAAAAAAAAAAACTACAAATCGTTGGTACATCCGTTTGCGCCGTGGGGTGAAAGTGTGCATCCACTACCCAAAGTGGAAATCGTCCGTGCCCGGTCAGACAGACACAGCCCGTACGTAATGGAGTAGTAGGGTGAGTCTATCTCTTCGGGCGTTACTTTGCGCAATTGCACTTCGATTCTTTTGTTTTTCACCTTCGAACACCTCGACGTTTTCCCCATTTTTTTTTTTATTTTTGCAGCTCTTTTTCTTCCCCGTTTCTCGCCTCTTTCTCTCGGTTTCTTTCGCAGGAACGATCGATCACCCGAGTCGATAACCGAGGCATCGATCGTGCGCGGAGACAGCATGTGTGGCTTCGCTCGCGACAAACCCGCCCGACCAATCAATTACGACGATCGCGATGATCAATTTGAGCCAATCGTTAATGGCAAGAAATACGGTCGATTTCGCGCACGTTCCCTTTCCCCCGAAAAAAAATACTAAAACCCCATCGTCGAAAATTTCAAAGATTCACTCGAAGGAGGAACATAAAACAAAAATACAGCTAATTAAGAAAAGGCTCCTTAGAGGAAAAAAAAAAAAAAAAAAAACGAAGTGAAGGAACGAACGCGTGAAAAACCGTCCCATCTGTTATTTCATGGCTCATAAAAAAGAAAAAAAAAAAATTGTTGCCAAGTTACATCGACGTGGAACGGCGAACGGACGAAACACACGCGCACCCGCATAAAACTTGCGCACAGTGGCGAGCGCACACCCACGCGGCATCGTGCGGTTGTGCGCCAGTTGGCAAAATAACGGCCCGAGTTTTACGAGTCTTGAGCGACTGCTCGGTGACAACGGGTTACGTCGGGGGGGGGGGGGGGAGGGGGAGGGTGGGTAGGGTAGAATCTAGGGAATGCTGGTCGGCAGCGAAGACAACGAACGGAGGTAAAACGGGAAGATGCAAAAGCGTCGTGTTAGCGACGGCTCATCCGAGAGGCGAGCGGCCGTTAGCGCCGAGTCGGGCCACTCTTTCGTGTAACAGCGGTCCCTCGAAGTGTTTTCGCGGGGGTGGTGCGAGGGGCGGCTTTCCGTGTGTGTGTGCGGAGGAGGGCCTGAGCGTGGAAGCGGTTAACACGCGCGCGCATCGCGGTGGTAAATTAATTACTCAACAATGTCCCGGGCACCGGGGCGGATGCCGCTGGGCGCTGGAGCCGGGAACTCTCCTCCGCGAGGGATGAAAGAAGCTGAATGAAAAAAGTGCGGTAAAGTAAAAAAATAAAAATAAATAATAATAATAATTTGCGGCTTTACGGGATGGAAACTGCTGCGGCGGTGGGTGGGGGGTGGTTGGGCGGAGGGGGTCGCACGCGAAGGGTCGCCTCGAGTGTTACGCCGGGCGTCTTTATTAAAAGAGCCTGAACTCGCCTTTTACTTAGCGACGTATTACTCGCGCAGTGAGGAAGAGAGAAAGGCACGGAGAAGTACGCATTAACGCACCGCCCGACCGGAGTCGTCTCCGTTTTTTTTTTTTTTTCATCGTTGTTCGTAATATCTGGTTAAGGTAACGGTACCGATGTTCGGACACGTCCCAATCTTCGGACACTCCTACGCAGATCTGATTTATTACGAATTGAAGTATTAAAAATCCATTATGACACTTGTAATCGTAACTGCAAACATTATATGATGCACAGAAAAAAAGTTCCACAAGTTTTAAGCCTAAGTTATTTTCTATTGTTGAATTCTGTTAAAACACCGACGATATAGTGTCCGAAGAATGGTACAAGCGTAATTACATGCGCGACCTAATAATCGGACAGTACGAAAAGGTTATGTTGGCCAGTTTTCTACGTATCTTATCTTCATTATTATTTCGCGCGAATATTATTGTTTTCATTGATTTAATTGATAAATCGCAAAGGAATTCTTTTAGTCAGTATTAACTAAAAGTTCGCACATCAGAATTCTCGAAATCTGCGATCGTCCGAAACATTGGGACACGCAGTGTCCGAATATAGGAACGTGCCGAAAAACCGCGTCCGAAGATCGGTACATTTGGGCTCTCTTGATACTTTATCCGTAATTAAACAAATATTTATTCTCTTATAATTAACCGGTGACTTTTGGAAACTAGAAACTATCAGCTTGATATGAAACTATCAGCTTGATATTGGTTTCGGTTATTTCAAGAAAAAAAAAATGTTCTTGATAAATTAATAACTGCTGGAATCTTAGGCTGCTCTTAACCGTCCGATCATTGGTACCTTTACCTTATAGAATCGTCTCATTCAACGGGCAAGTCGCGGTCTCGAAGTCGCGCAGGGGGGAGAGGCGGAATGAGGATGGAATACATTCGGAGCTGCGTAACTGCGCGCTTCTCGTTCGCCGGGTCGTTTCCCGTTCTTTTTACCTTGCCTCAAGCTCCGGGGCGGCGTCGGCCCCGCCGTGTGCCGGGATCTCTCGGTACCTTCGGGGGCTCGCCTGTGGCTTCGAGAACCACCGGTACGAGCAGCCCTTTTATAGGAGCGGTCGGTTTCCCTGTTCCTTTCATTCCTGTCTCTCCTCACCGTAAATCCGACCTTCGCGAAGCGGCTGCTACGCGCCCGGTGAACAAGCAGGCATTTAAGCGGATAAAGGGAGAGAGTGTTACAACGTCGGATGCGGCATGCGGGTGCATCGCATTACCGAAGTCGCCGGATGGGAAGACGCGAGTGGAGTGCAGTTGGAGTAGATCCGCTATTCCGCACTCCATTCGCGAGGGTAATTAGACTTGTTCGGGGTTTCTCGGGTGGTAATTGTGCATTATATTAAACAGGGAACTGTGATGTCGTTCTGTCGGGAATGAAACTGGGGTGGGGGGAGGGAAATCAAATTCGCAATTCGCCGAGTTAATGTGAAACGATTGTAAAGAATAGTTTCCCAAATTTTGCTGAGGCGAGGCTGGTTGGGCTGCTGCCGTAAATGGAAAAAGGGTCCAAAATTCGTTCAATCAACTAAATATTTCTTTCAATCGACCAAATATTTCTTTCGTCACCCGCAACCGTAGCTTAGTTTGATATTACCAAACCTTTTTTTTCGGTGTATGTTCGGCACACATATTAAGACGAGCGATCGTTGAAACTACGATTTTTTCTTTGAATTTGGATCGAATCACAATCTTAACACTCGAATGTACATATATGTTACATAAAGTAAAAATCGACAGACGTGAACGCGTGGTTGGCGCGCTCTGGAGGTCCCGCAAGTCAAACAGGTTCGTTCGAGGTCAGTACTTGGATGGGTGACCACTTAGCCGTGCGCCAGCTGGCGCATCGATCGTTCAGCGGGCCGCGCTTTCGTCTGACGCTTTGGTGCTTTCGCACTTTACTCAAGTGCAAAAATACCGGAGAGTGAAAATACCGGAGTTGCACTTTACTCAAGTGCAAAAATACCGAAAACCCGTGACGGCTGCACCGGCACGGGTTTTCCGTAGTTTTCCCATGTCTCCGGCAAATGCGGTACAGTCTAGCCGGAACGGGGATACGTAAAAACCCGGAAGGGTTTACGGTGGAAATAGAAAAAAATATATATATATTATGTAAAAGGGCTTGTCCCGTTAAGAATAAACCAAAACGGCAGTATAAAAAATATCTGTTTGAGAATTCACAAATGTATATGAAGTTTTATGCATATACAGTATATGAAATTTTATTGACACGTATGTAAGAATATTGCGTTATCTGAAAAAATGCATACGTATTTAGAAAAATAAACGAATCATTTTCATAAAAAAAAATTTTATTGTCGGGTAATTTGTTAACCAATTAATTTTTCGATGAATTTGTTAATAACATTTTCCAATTATTATTATGCAAAATTAATCTTCTCAGTACCTTTAGTATACACGATTTTTTCAGATTTTTACATCATCAAGAAGTACTCGCAATTTTCTCTTATTGTTGTCGTACTTATGCGAAGTCAGCGCGTAGCGAGACTCCCTCCTTAAACGTGTTGTAAATTTCATAAAATTTTTTACAGTGAAACCAATACCAGCGTCGGGCGGATGCGGGTTTGAGCGTCGGCCGAGTGCAAGAGCCTGGGCAACTGGTGCGTTCCCGTAGCCACGCCGGTTAAAAATCTCACCTGGGCACGTGTATTTCGAAGTTACGTGCACACTCAGCGCCGCGACGTTGGAACGCAGCCAAAAGGGCGAGGAGCCACACCGGGGTCGTGGGGAAGAAGGTGGATTAAAGTTTCGGAAGGACGTAGACGTTCATCTTTTACGAATCCACCCCGAATTTCCATGAAGGAAGCTCACTCTCGAGAAACAAGCCCTCGCCCTCACGATTCCGCGCAAGCCCCGAAGCAGCTGTAGCGCGCTATCCTGCACCGGGCGAGGGCATGAATCAGACGGAGCATCCTCGAGGCATCTTCGAGGCTTTCACGGTGATTGCTTTTTCGGCGCCGCCGTTTGTTAGCCGCGACACCCTCGAGAAATCATTCGAGCCCCGACAGATATCTGTACGGTCGGGCTGCCCGCTAACGAAGCTTTGGGCGCGCCTTGATTCGCTCGCACACCGCCCATCCTTGCGAACGCTCATTCAACATTCTCCTTCGTCCCCTTCGCTATTATAGCGGTGTTAAAAAAAATGAATGAATTTTTTTTTTAATAATGAATTCCGAGACTCTTGCCTGGCACTCCCAGGGTTGCAAAACTAAGAACGAGCATCTTGGATCGTCGATCGACGATATAAATCGGCCCACCCAAAGCGCGCGCGTCGCCTTTGGCAAACACGCGAGGAAACATTACGACCCATTCCCGAAGACTCGGGCAAACTTTGAAAGGTTTCCTATCGGCGATCGACCGATACGACGAGGTCAAAGATTTTACTGCGGGCCGATTCGCGTCGCCGGTAAACATTCCATGGCGGGGAGTTTAGATGCATTTGGCTTTTGGCTGACGAGGCTCCGGGACTAAAACGGATCGTTTCGCGGAAAGTTTCGCGGCGGGAATGGATACGGGCCAAGTTATTCGGTGGCGTGTGTTGAATCGATGAAAACAAAGGCCGGCAATGTACTGTTGGTTTCGGGGATGAGGGAATTCTTTGAGGGCCCGAAGTACGTATTGATGTAGTCGAGTACTCGATGTATTCGGTACTCGGTACTTTTAGGCGTACTTCAGACGATTGAATTAATCCGGCTGTGCACTGAGAGCGGGATCTCCGAAAAACTTCCGTTATATGGTAAATTTCGAGCAGGCAACTTGGGACACCAGCTAGCGATATGTGAAATTTCAAGGGCGGAAAATCACAAGGGGAACAGCAATTTTAATTCAACTCATATGGTATTTTTTTTCGAGATGGCGTGTTGGCCACATTTTGAATATCTGGCTAAGAATTTCATGGATAAAGCTGAGAATTTTGTGGATTAAACAAATTAATTTTTTTATGTACATGTAAAAAAAAATTGATAAAAAGACTATTGCATTCGGAGTTCAGAAAATTCTTCGAGGGCCCGAAGGGCGTACTGATGTAAAGAAGTACTCGATGTATTCGGTACTCTGTACTTTCGAGCGCACTGCAGACATTTGAATTATTGTCGGTATACACTGAGAACAGGATCTCGGAAAAACTACAAAGTTGTATGGTAAATCTCTACCAGACAACATCGCACACCTGCGCCAGCACTAGCCATATGTGAAATTTTCACAAGGGCAACAGCAATTTTTATCCAACCCATATGGTAATCTCTTCCAGAAGGCGGGTTGGCAAAGTTTGCGTATGTCGTTAAGAATTTCGTGGACAAAAACTGGAAATTTCGTGGATAAAAACTGAGGATTCAGTCGATAAAATTTTGTATGTATGGATACTTAAAAAAATTTTGATCGACATAATGTGCCGGTATAATCCACAAACCTAAAACAAACGGTTCGCGATCGCAACGTTACCGATAACTATATTTTCCATTAAGAAGAATTTATATTCTAGCAAAAATTACAGGATATTCAGATAATACCTGCGATAGGGAAAATTGCCATATTTTTGTAGCAAAATGTGCTAAGTTTAATACGAATGTTTGCCACGATGTCGCTGCATTTTCCATATACCTGAAAGTTCACTCGGTATTTACCAGACTTATGGAAATTACAATCAGATCCTTCTCTCAGTGTACAATCGAATTAGTCTAGCTTTGATTAATTATAATATTCGCACAGAATAACAAATAAAAAAAATAACAAACCATAAAAATAATAGATATAATCAAGATAATCCGTACAGCATGTACAGTAACGTTAGAGGAAAACTGCACGGTACGAACGGTAGAATGGAGCGTAATTGGTAAAATAATCTTTCGGGTCGGGTGGCCTTCGCGTACGTAAATGATGTGTGCATTAATTATAACGGAGTTTAGGGGAGTGTATAGTTTGGCGAGTGAAAATTGTTCATTGTACGGGGTTGAAAGAAGAGAGGGGGGGGAGGGAAACGCAGCAGGCAGCGCAAATGCTGGTGCGCACGTTTAATTAACTAAACAGAACAGTCAACACGAAATCTGAGCAACCGGTTTCGAGTTTCTTATCTTCCGACTCGTTACGTACGTCGGATATTTGTTTATCGACTGTGCGCTGCGAGGAACCGGTGCCCTATTTTTTTTTTCATTCACGTAACACGATACCGTGAATAAAAAAAGCGGACTTGCATTGTTTTGCCGAAATGAGAAAGTTAAACAAAAAAATAAAAAGAACAATGATACTGACGTTCGACGGGTTGACGATGATGTTTGTAGGACTACTGACCGCGTTACTGTGGGTCTGGTCGGTCTTCAGTTCCCGATGATTGCTGAACTGCACGTAAACCGCTCGATTCCTCAATTGTGCACCCGACGAGGCGTAGTAGGTCACCATCGTCGAGGCCGCGCTCTCGTCGGACATTTCCAGAAAAGCCTGAAACAAAAAAAAAGTACGTCAGAAATTTCGTTCATCTCTTAAGTCATATAGTACGTTTCGTTCTCATATTCGAGCGGATGTGCGAATACTGGCAAAACGATAAACAGCGGAATTGGATAAAAAGTGAAAAATTAACCAAAAAAAAGCCGGCTGTTAAAAAGTTGAAAAAATCAACAAGAAAGTGTGAAACAACAAATAATTCGCATATTATAGACGATTTTCATATATTTTAATGACAACGAAATCTCCCGACTATGACATGCGAATTATTTGTTAGTCACATTTTAATTCCAGCCAGTCGGGATTTAATTTTCATAAAATTCTTTTTATTTCATTCTTTTTGAAGTACAAAGAACAACGCGTACAGAATCGGTATACAAAGTTTTGTTAAGTAATTTTTGTCTTCGCAGGGAAACGCATAATTCCCGTCTTTTAGCCGTAGCGGGAAGTCGGGAGTTAAAAACCCAAATAAATAGAAGTTTCATGATTTATTGGTACTGGCGTATTATTGGAGAACAAGCCCAAGATCCCGATTAACGAACGATTCGTCGATCGCTTTGAGGAAACAAGACGAACAAAAATAAAAAGGAAGTCCAAAATTTCGTTGAACTGTTACGCCATATAGGGTAAAAGTGGGAAATATGGCACGGTCCATATATCATTGATCTACGTGTTAATTGAAGTGGGCTATATTCACCACTTTTACCCTAGTAGGGTAGAGAGGGGCAAAATGGGGCAACGGGGCAAAAAGGGGTTTTTGGGCAAAACGTCATTTTCCAATAATTTTTGGATGCCGAATTCGCCCTATCGGATACATCAGGCTTTTCTGCCCAGTTTTTCCCACCTTGTCCGATTCAAAAATGATTGGAAAATTTAGTTTTGTCCAAAAACCCCGTTTGGCCCGTTGTCCCATTTTGCCCCGCTCTCCCCTATGTTACGATTAAACGATAAAAAACAGAATTGGATAAAAACTGACAAACCCAACAGAAATAAGTAAGTTTGATGGTTTCGGCGTCTCCTTAGAGATCCAGCCCTAGTTTCCGAATAACCGATTAGCTTCGAGCAAGCTTCCCGATTGACGGACGATTCGTTGCCCGGTCAGAGTTGGGGTCGAACTGGAAATCGTGCGGCGAATATAAATCTTGTTTGAAAATCTCCTTCCCGATATAGCGTTGAATGTAGGAATAAAGAGATACGAAAAAGATATAAAAAGGAGGGAAGAAAGCCCGACCCGAGACTTGAACTCGTATCGTATTTAATCTTCCCTTCTCCCCCCTCCACCTCCCTCCCGCCCCTGCAGTGTTTACACATTCGACGGTCCCCTTTATATCTCGGTTTCTCAGTCACCGAGTTATTTCACCTCGTTGGCCACTCCATACCCGAGATTTACACTGTCTTTCTTACTCGATCCGTTACGTGTGCACAAGGAGCAAAGGAAGCACCATCAGCAGGACGTACTTCGCAATTCCTTGCCGGCTCTGTCCTCTTCCCCGAGGATAAAGACGAGAAGAAGACGTGGGAAAGAGGGGGGGGGGGCGAAGCTTCGCAATTCCTTAATTAATCTACATAATTTCCCAATTTCCCACCCTCCCAGGACCACTCTCGCCCTCGCCGCTCCACCCCCGCTTCGCCCCTTCACGGCGACCGCTCGGCGTTACACCGGTCCAGATTAAATTTCCTTCATTCCCGGCTCTCGCCCTCCCCGGATCCTGCGCGGATTCGTGGAGCGATTCCACGACGAAAAGAGGCCAAAAGAGTTAGCCGAGCGAGAGGATTGGCCGGGCAACTTCTTTACCGTGTTACAGCCATTCCTGAACCGGATTTACGCTGGAGTAACAATTACAAATCTCGCGAATTTTACAACTACATCTAATTGCAGGCTGTGCGCTAATTTCGTGTGGAAATTTAAACGGGTTTGTTTACTTTACGCGCAAAACAAAGTTGCCTATCGTGCGGTTACTTACATAGTTGGAATCGTGTTGGTAGCAGTAAAAAAAAATAGAATCGTAGAAATAAATAATGTAAAGGTCCAGTTTCCGTCATCGAAAGCAATTTATAGTAATAATAAATACAGCTTTCGTTTGTCACAAAAGAAAATTAATGGCATGTTGAAGGGAGGATTTTTTTATAAAAATGTTCATCTAACAATTTCATAGTGCGTGGCGCAACTTGCGTTTTGACCGAAACACATCGCGACTTCTCCGAAATTGCGACATAAATGACGGAAACTGTGACATAAGTGACGAAAACCGCAGCATGAGGTCTCAAGTCTAAAAAGTCACGGAAACGTCGCCAGTAGAGCATTGCTAAAACGTTAATTTAATAAGTAAATCCTACTGAATTAACTTGACTGTAAAAAAATTGTCTTTGAAAATTAATGAACTGTATTGGAAGCTTTTTTAAATAAACCGTTTCCGAAATTTCAAACACATGCGCATTGCAATTTTACAGTAAAATTTGTATTTTTCATGAAAATGTTTGTAAATTTCAAGCAAAAGTTTTGTAATTTTAATATCTGGTATTTTTATTTTACAAGCAAAGTACATTGACGTTTAATCAATATGAGTAATGTTAGTAAATTTCAAGCTCCCATACATTAAATTTACAATTTCTTTTAACAGTGCTCCATATCGGTTAAACCTCATACAGAAGGGTTCGATGCATATATCAAAACAATTATTTTCGAACCGACAATACAACCCGTGTAGAATTAACGGAAAACTGCCGTTTACCTTACGAGGAACAAGATGAATCAATGGTAAAAATTTGACCGAGACGACCGTAAGAAAATTATATTGGTCTAGCTCTCGCCCTGCACAGTTGACCGATCACTCAGGAACTTTAGTACTCGGCTTGGTGGATTCGGAGTCGTTGAGACGAAGGTTGGCAGCTGTTATGCCGTTTCACGGAAACATAGTTGAAAGTGATTCGGAGGCGAGGGAGGAGTGGAACTGAAAATTATCGTCACTTAGCTGAAGCGAAGCAGCAACGGGATCGAGACGGGTGAGATGAAGAAGGAGGACGAGACGCGGCAGGAAGTTCGTGGCTTGGGTCTGCGACACCCCTCCAGCAAGGGCTAATCTTTGTTGGGCGGGCGCTCGACGGCCGATAAATAACAAACAGCTGAAACGGTGGTTTCGACTCACCCTTACCTACGTCGGCGCAACTCAGGAACTACGTTCGTTTGAGGGACATAACCACAGTCCGGTTAGACTGGGACAACCTTCAACGACAAACCGGCAAAATTTCCGTGTTTGTTTTCACTCGGAAGGAGATATATGTGACGGAAAATTGCCAATGACTGTGGCATACGTTACAGCTGAACTATCATTTCACAGCCTATAGGTCGGCATATTCGTGCGAGCGTATTCGCTTATTTATGATTGAAGTTGGGAGCAGCAAACCCCAAGGTAACCCTCAATGTCTACCGGTGTGTTTGTTATATCGAAGCACTTATGCTCCGCGCGCCATACATTTCTTATCCCTCGGTTACCAAAGCCCAAGGTAATCGAAGTGCGAGGAACGAAAGGCCAGTATCGAGAACAACCTGAATAAGGCCTCGAGGGTTTATAATCGTGTTTGGATGAAGGTCGAAGTGAAATGAGAATTTCAATGGCGATCGGGCCAATAGTACAAATGAGATAAGGGTCTACTTCGCTCTGTGCCAGAAACCGGGAACTGGGACGGCAGTCAGTGATGGAGGAACCAACGAAAATACGAAGGTAAAAAGTTGTTAAAAGAATTTGTAGTCAAAAGTCAAAAGCAATTTAAAGTAAGTTGTCAAAATAATTTATAGTGAAATATCAAAGTAATTTACAGTGAAACGTCAAAGTAATGTAAAGTAAATTGCCAAAGTAATGTAAAGTAAGTTGCCAAAGTAATGTAAAGTAAATTGCCAAGGTACTTTAAAGTCCGTCGTCAAAGTTGTCAAAATAACAAACTACACTATTTGTTATATCGGATCACTCGAGCTTCACGTGCCACACATTTCTTATCCCTCGCTTGCCAAAGCCCACAGTAATCGAAGTGCGAGAAAACGGAAGGTCAATATCGAGAACAGCCCGAATAAGGCCTGGAGGGTTGACAATCGTGTTTGTATGAAGGTCGAAGTGAAATGAGAATTTCAATGGCGATCGGACGAATCGTACAAACGAGATAAGGGTCTCCTCAGCTCAGTGCCAAAAAAAAACCGGTAACCGGGGTCGCAGTCGACGATCGAGGAGCCAGCGAAAACGCGAGGGTGAAAAGTTGTCGAAGTAATTCGGGCAATGGGAGCAAAGGGCGGAAGCGGAGAGCCAGGGTGGGGAGGGTGCAAGACGAAATAAGAGTTTACACTCTCCACCGAGGAACCGGCAACAGCAGCGGTGCTTTGGGCCTCGTTCGTGCGTGCAGCTCCTGAGACATATCGATTCGTTACTTCCGGCTCGGCGAACTTTTTTCGACTCACTTTCACGGTA
Source organism: Ichneumoninae sp. A BG-2022a (assembly GCA_030522665.1). NCBI lineage: Eukaryota > Metazoa > Arthropoda > Insecta > Hymenoptera > Ichneumonidae > Ichneumoninae sp. A BG-2022a. Next base: position 7,534 of record JAPYZC010001885.1, on the reverse strand, counting down.
CCCGGCCGAAGAGAGCGTACAGCCGTCGCATCGGGGAGCGCGTTACTTTCGGCTCGCCGACCGCGAGGGGACGATGGCAATCCGGGAATCCATTGTGACGCTGACGCTCCGCAGCGTTACAGGTAGGGAATCGTAGGCTGGCAGGAAATCGCGAGTAGGGAAACTGGCAGAAGGGACGGAATCACAAAGTGAGCCTGGGAGGCGTGAAACGAAAACAAAACAAAAAAAGAAAACCAAGAAGTAAAATCGCGTGAGCCGGTTGAGACTCGGCAAACAAAAATAAAATCAAATAATGAAGTTTGCGGAGGGAGAAGCCGGGAGGACTTAAACATTTTTCTCTCCGCGGAGAAGGAGCGGTGCGACGGGGGTTGCCGACGTAGACAGGCTAGTCGTAATGGAATATCTGAAAGTTGCCTAGAGTAAACATGGCCCTGTTAGACGGCGGGTGAGGAGGAACTGAACGCGAAGTATAAAGGTAGACGGCCAGAAGCTACCTTGACTCTGTCGTGAGGTGGATGCGCCCCGAGCAATCTTATATACACTCGAGAATTTCATTTTAATTACGCAACGCTCCCGACCGAGACTGCGACGAGGAAGCGGAAACGGCGAGGGAACGAACGAAAACTGAGATGAATAAGTTTGAAGTCGGCGCGACGGGCGCGTTTCATTTTGCTGTTTCATACGAGACGCGATACGTTAAGACCCCTATATTACATCTCGAGGAGATGTGGAAAGACAGCCAGCGAGGGAGTAAGGGCTCGAAATATAATTCCGGAGCGTGTGTCACGGTACGAGCTATTGCTGACTGCCCGAGGCTTTAAATGGTTTCCCCGGTGGATCCCACTTTCAGCGGAACTGAAGGTTTCAGCCTTTGCTCGAATCCGCGCACTGAATCTCGTTTAATTCACTCTTGGACAACGTTTCCTGGCTTTGCAGTTGATTTAATTCACAAGACGAAGTTGTAACCTACGATGTTGTTAAGGTAGGATGTTAGGGTCAAATGGGATGTGGAAGTTGCACTATAAAAATATTAAGGTATCGCTGTTTCAATATAAATAAATAAAAATAAATCAGTACGAATGACCAGATCGACGATTCCTGGAGAAGAATGAGCATACTTGATGTTGAAACAAAGCAAAGCTTTGTTTTCCGACAAATAAAGTGCTAAAAAGGCACGAAGAGCAAACGGTTACCCTGGTGGATTCCACTTTCAGCGGAACTGAAGGTTTCAACCTTTGCTCGAATCCGCGCACTAAATCTCGTTTAATTCACTCTTCGACAACGTTTCCTGGCTTTGCAGTTGATTTAATTCACAAGTCGTAGTTGTAACTTACGATGTTGTTAAAGTAGTATGTTAGGGTCAAATGCGATGTGGAAGTTGCACCATAAAAATATTACGGTACCGCTGTTTCAATAACAATAAATAAAAATAAATCAATACGAATTATCAGATCCAAGAGCATACTTGATCTGTGAGACGCGTAAAGCTTTGTTTTCCGACGAATAAAGTACTACAAAGGCAAGAAGAGCAAACGGTTACCCTGGTGAATTCCACCAGGAATCAACTTCCCGCGGAACTGTATTCGGTGTTGCTCGAATCCGCGCACCGAATCTCGTTTAATTCACTCTTGGAGAAACGTTTCTTCGCGTTGAAGTTGATTTAATTAACGAAGATGAAGTCGTCACTTACAAGGTTGTTAAGTTAGGATCTTAAGGTAAAATAGAATACGGGACTTGCACTATAAAAATGATAAGATATCGCCGTTTCAATATAAATAAATAAAAATAAATCAGTACGAATGATCATAAAGCTTCGTTCCACTGCGAATAAAGTGGTAAAAAGGCACGAAGAGCTAACGGTTACCCCGATGGATTCCACTTCCCGCAGAACTTGAGGTCTCAGCCTTTGCTCAAATCCGCGCATCGAATCTCATTACATTCACTCGTGAACAACATTCCCTCGCTTTGAAGTTGATTTAATTCACAAGTTGAAGTTGTTACAGGTTGTTAAGGTATAATATTCAGCCCAAATGAGATGTGAGAATTGCACTATAAAACTGATAAAATATCGCCGTTTCAATACAACTAAATGAAAATAAATCGGTAAGAATGATCAGATCGATGATCCCTGAAGAAGAATTAGCATACTTGATCTGTGTGATGCGCAAAGCTTCGTTCCACCGCGAATAAAGTGCTAAAATGGCACGAAGAGCAAACTGATAGCTTTGATTCGACGTCAAACACACAAACACCCTGTCTCTTTCGGTGAAGAGTTAAAAAGATCACTGTTGCGCAAACACCACGGTGCAGCAGCTAAACTAATGTGTGCACGAAACACGTATTTATATATTCATAACGGCGCTTAATCCGTACATTATACTCTGGTATATTATACTCTCATGATATTGGGTAGGGGAGGTTGGGTTGCACATGGGAGTTTATGTACAACGTTCTATATTCGCCGATACACCGCTATCCCGGCTATTACGAGCCTCTGACCGTCCCTCTGCAGCCCCATCCATTTCAATTGCTGCGAATGGCTCCGCCGGAGCACGAGAAAATGCCCGATATTCGTGTACCTCCGCAATTTTTTTTCTTTTTTTTTCCGGTTCGAATCGATATCGGTTAGAGCTCTTCCCACCTCCCTTCCCACCCCCGATCCCGTCTCGGGGGGTTGTTTCGGTCGAGAAATGGAACGCGAAGAATGCTCGGCCCGGAAGAAGCCGGAGGGTAGGGCGAGAGGAAAGGAATCGATTGAAAATGAACACGAGACTCGGGAAGCTGAGATCCCGCATCTCTCGGCAGTAGTTGCGCAGTCGGCTTCGCCGATTTATCACTCGATCTTGAAAGCCGCTACGAGACGTATATGAGATTTGAGAAAGAGAATGGATAATAACAACCGCAAAAAAAATGTACGCAAGTATAAATCGCGATGAAAATCGGAGGATAATGGAGCGACCCACAGATATTTCTCGATTCATCCCGATAGCATCGGATGAAACCTTTCGATAATCCTGAACACGGGACAAACCAGGCCCTTAAGGAGATTGGAGAGCGCTTTACACTAGTCTAATGAGTGCTCCATTTTTAAAGCCGTTTATACAAGCTTTTACGCATCTATTGACTATAGTGGATGGTTATTTGTGTTGCAGCAGATGTCCTTAACCTGGAAAAACATTAATTGCAATGGATCTGATAAAATATTAACTGGTTTGTGCTATTTTTCGAAAAGGTATATCGTTCTGTCTTTTCAAAGAATAATCCCGCAATTTTTGCTCGATTTTGATGTATCGCGGCTCATTCTCTTCCTTGAAAGATTATCTACAAATCCACCCTCTAGATATTCGATAGTATTTTACGTTTAAAAATGACGGCTGTTTATCTATGAAGGCATTGATGGATAAACAAAAGGCCGTAATTTTTAAACGGAAAATGTTGTCGAATATCTAGATGGTGAATTCGTAGAGCATCGTTCAAAGAAGAGCATGAGCCGCGATACATCAAAATATCGCAAAAATTACGGAATATTTTTTCTAAATCTTAACGAATATGAACCTTTTCGAAAATTAGCACAAACCAGTTAATATTTTTGCAAATCCATTGCAATTAATGTTTTTCTACGTTACGAACATCCGCCTTAATCCAAATAAAAATCCACTATAATGAACAGATGCGTTAAAGTTTGTGTAAATGATTAAAAAAATATACCACTCATTCGACTAGTTCGAAGCGCTCGAAACACCTCAACCGGTAACAATTAACAAGAATATCCCCACCGTAGAGCCTCGAACTCAGCGGTGAGTGGACAAACATCGATTAAATTTCCGTAAAATGCAAAGTCGCGACGACAATTTCAGCAGGATTAAACAGTCCCATCATCGTCGATTCATCTTTGCAATCGTTGTGCATATTATGCAGATCGCCGACAATTCCACGGTGCGATGGGATCGAAAGGGCGAGAGGGGTCGTGGAGCGGAGGCCACAGGAGCGGGAAGCCGGGCCAAGCGTTAATCGGGAAATCGCGAGTGCGCCGCCCTCTGGCAACCCCCGGCCCAGCCCCTCCGCACCGAATGGAAACGACAACGGGGCTGGCCTCGGTTTGTTTCGTAAAATCGAGTTAAGCCGGACGCGAATCATCCCGCGCGATTCTCGGCGCAATCCCCGTGCAGCTTTGCCGAGTCTGTCTCACTTCGAGCCCGCGAAATCATTGGCCGTCGTGCTCCGCGCGCGATACAGTCTCGTACACACGGACACGAGGAGGACGCGAAGCTTAGCGAGGTGGACGGACGAGTGTCCCCGTTTCGCGATTAATGTCCCGACCGGACGAACTATGCCCGGGCACGGTACGTACAGTCGTCGGGGCCTCTCTAACGCTGTTAACGTGTTTCCATCCGTAATGACGCATACAGCAGTGCGGAAAGCGTACGGACCGTCGAGAATATTGCGTTTGCGAACCAGAATCCATCGGAGCCTGTGGAGAGCGTTTGGGAGCTTTGAGAGGGCCGTGCACGCACGAAAGGGAAAATGAAGGGCGTCGGTATGGGAAGAGCAGAGCTGGTACAGTGGAGTAGCGATGGAAGAGCCACCGGCACAGAGAGAAAGGGTGGGCTACATGGGAAACAGGGAAGAGCTGGCGGGGCTTTCATGCGGATGGGATGAAAGGAGAGGAAAGGACAGGAAAGGAGTGAATGCCGAGGCCCTCCGTAGCGGAGCGGGAATCCACTCGTAAATGTAAAACTCAACCGAATTCTCGGCGATGCGTGGATTCCGACCTTACAGGAGAAACGAGGAGGACGGGGATGAGGGGAGACAGGTGGAAGGTGAGTGCGAGAAGTGGAGGTCGATCAGAGTCCGGCGAAGCAGCCAAAGCGAGTGAAGCGGTCGAGAGTTACGCAGGCATGTCGCAGTCGCGCAATAGGATTCGGGCATTGCTGGCGGAATTGGGGGTTCCGTGCAATCGTATGTTTTCGGGACCTTATTGGGGTTCGTGCCATTGTGGGCGCTGCCGTAGCATGTTTCGAAAAAAAGGCGTTGTTCTAAAGGTTCCTTTTTTCCGGACAACGTTCCAATGGTGTCCTTTCTTGTGGACCTTGAGGGCTCGGTTCTACAACCGCGGTACCAAGTTCCATGACTTCGAACGAGACTGCGAAACTCTGGACTCCTCGATGGAATCGTCGCTCTACCATGGTGTCCAGTGAAAAGTTCATACGAAATTCAAAGACATTCGAGGACTATTTCCAGGACATTTTCCAGGTTGTGTTGGGACATTTATAAATAATGAAGATATGCGTAGTTAGTTCGTTAAACGTTTTCGTTCACATCGACATCAGTTTAGAAAGAAAAAAAAACAGCTAACTATGCATGAACGTATGTATGTATCTCAGCGAAACTGAAACACACATTTTTTAGGCTGGTCGCTTGTAATATACATTTTGAAAAAGACTAAAATTTGCAGGAAAATTAAAAACTCAAGGACATTGGGTGAAATTCAAGGATATTCATAAATAATGAAGATATGCATAGTTAGTTCGATAAAAGTTTTCGTTCACATCGACATCAGTTCAGAAAAAAACAGCTAACTATGCATGAACATATATATGTATCTCAGCGAAACTAAAACACACATTTTTTTAGGCTGGTCGGTAGTAACATACATTTTGAAATAGACTAAAATTTGCGGGGAAATTAAAAACTCAAGGACATTGGGTGAAATTCAAGGACATTCCAGGGCTTTCTAAAGGACAGGCAAAATTTAAGAACTTCAAGGACCGCTGGACACCATGTCTACATCGAAGACTGCGTGGGCTTTGCCTTCCCAAACGAATTCCACCGAAACGTTCTCTGCCAGAGAATGGAAATAGAAATTATTTTCTACCATCACTTTCCCGTCATTTTTATCGGCTGTCGCGCCAGTTACGATTTATGAATCCCCGCCATTGTGTTGAATCGATCGAACTGATCGTCAAGATGGAGAGGCGCGAGACGTTCGCGATTGAAGATAATTCATGGGATTTTCTTACGGTCGCAGCGGAGTAGAGAATCCGATTGTCCGTGAACTCATGCATAAATGCTCTTGGTCTGACCACATGTTCCGATCATGTCCTTCCCGTCCTGTGAGCGGTGCGCAACAGTATCGAATGTAGGATTTATCATCCATGGGGCAAAAAGGATTTCGCATTACGAGGGATTGTAGCTTCGGACCAAAAGCGTGCGCTACGTGGCGACTCCGTTGGTTCCCAGGGCAGGTCCACGTAGTCCCAGGATCGACCCGGCTTTGAAGGAGCTTACGCGTCAGCAGGAATTTTTAATACGGTCCTAGAGGCGGCGGGCGGGTTTCGCGATGGAGCTGCTGATTCCACTTATCGATCTCGAGAGTTTTCACGGACTAACCTTCCACATTTATCCTGCATGCTCCCGGTTTCACTGACCAACGGAACGACCTCATCCACAGCGCTCGGAGACAAATTTCACGGAATGAGCCGCAGCGATGCCAATAACGAGTGACGTCTCTTCGATTATCTATTACCGCCGGAGAAAAACCATTATGGAAAATCACTAATGGAATCGCAAGAGTACCGACTGACACTGATGACGAACAATTGAGAGCAAAGGCTCGCAAGAAACCTTTCGCCGCGAAACTGCTCCGTCGAGCAGTTTTAAACCGAGAAAAAACCGAACTCAGCTGAGTATTTGATTATTATTTTTATTTTTTCAAGTTTGGGTCTTGCAACGTCATTATTATTTATCGAATTGTGTGTGTGTGGAAAGAAACTGCATCTCTATTGGTGTATGCGTCTCTGCCATAGAGATAGAATTAAAGTTAAACTCACAAAGCTCGTAGGGGAGACCGGGGCAAAATGGTACAGCGGGGCAAAACGGGACAGTGAGGGCTAAACTCAGTTTTCCAATAATTTTTGGATGCCCCATTTTGTCCCAATGACACATACGGATTTTCCAACCCGTTTTGCCCCACGTACCACCATCGCCACCATCCAAAAGTTATTGTAAAATTGCGTTTTGTCTCGTTATCCCGTTTTGCCCCGCTGTGCCATTTTGCCCCGCTCTCCCCTACGTGCCATCAACGCTTGACCGTCGTCAAGCGTCGATGGCACGTGCGAGCTTTGTGAGTTTTCAAATTTGAAATTCGCGGAAAAGGCGCACATATATCGACCGAGGGCGCCAGCGATCGATCACGCTGACCTACGCACGTGCGTACAAATGAGAATAACTAGTGCGCGTGCTCCAAAATCGCTAATGAGACTCCGAGGCGACAATCAGCCATGCCTCATCCACTTTCTCTCTGCGGTGGTCGAGTAGACGAGACCCTCAACACCGCAGGAAATAGCGAGCAGATCTCGTGTTGGACGTACTGGATCGGCACGGCCGGCCGATCAAATCTTTTCACGGTGTACGAATATACTTCGTCCAAGTCAGCGAGCCCCAGAGGAGAAACGAGCCTTTATCTCCGAGAAAAAACCGAACTCAGCTGAGTATTTGATTATTCTATTTATTTTTTCAAGTTTGGTTCTTGTAA
>JAPYZC010001884.1:0-16771 GCA_030522665.1 Ichneumoninae sp. A BG-2022a | reverse complement strand
TGTATAGTGTATATGCGTTAAATTTAGCAGTATATTCAAAACGCTTATAGACACGATGGCAAGTTACCGCAGTCTTGTTTTGATATTGATTTCCGGGTAAAAGGCGGACAACGTTGTACGGGGCTGGGAGGGGGGAGGGGGTAGGCTATCTAAGCATTCTAATGGGCCAGGACGAGGGATTCTGCGCGTTGCCAGGCACACGTGTCTCTAATGATTTTAGTGTACCAGCAGGATAGCTACATAATGTGCGATGCCCAGGTATAGGACACATAGTACATAAGAGGTTGTAGCCAGCCGGGCTAGAACCGCACCGGAGAGAGAGAGCACATACTGAGGCTTTCCCGTTCTACCCTGTGCGTTCACCGCGAACCCGTGAGGATGAGGGCTCGGAGGTAGCCGGGGTCAGGGGAGGGGAGGGCTTTTCTCGGTGTAATATGTCGAGGTGGCGCTACGAGGACGGGTGTAGGCAGGCCTTGTGGGATTCTTAATGGCAAGAGAGGCCTCCGAGGTAACACAGAGGCTATTAAATGCACGCACTATTCCTGCTCCCTACATATATCCAGAAACACCCTCCACGTCCGCCCACCTCCCCCCCCCCCCCAAACCGTACCTACTCGAAGCAACCGAGCGAACGAATGAGCTTTCTCATAGATCGTCGTAAAGATTGCGGGATAATTCATCCGAAAAATCAGCCCGCACTTATTATAATAAATTTGTAAAAATCGGGATTAAGCTTCGAGGTAGGAGTTGTTGATAAGGCAATGAACTTTACCGATTTGGGCGGCGCTGGAATCGTCGGTTTGCAAATATCGATTTGCGATTGTCCGAATATTTGATGGAGGTTTTTTTTTTGTTTTTTTTTTTTAATTTTTGGGAGTCTATTTTAAAAATGTAGATATAATGATTTTATGCAGAGTGTAATTCCTCTACAGCGGATCAGACGTTCGACACGTTACCACATATTTTTTGCACCCTTCGATTTCAAAGAGCTTTCGGGGTTCCTTCGTCCTCTGATTGGTGGACCCTGGCCACGCCCTACACATAAGGGTGGCTCGCCCAAGCACTATGAACCCTTGTGTGCCTCGCTCGAGCCCGAGTACACTTATGTGCCTGGGCGGTATATATGTATTTACGCCTCGCGTATCCCACATAAGCCCGGTATATGCCGAGGGGCGCATAGGTCCGAGGTGGAATAAAAAAAAAAATAAAGAAAAAACAATCCCTCGAGATTTGAGCTCGTAAATATTCGTTCGAGTTTCGTTGCCAAAAACGGGCGGGGAATTTTGGGAGCTAAAGAAAATTGCTGGAGCAACTACCGTGGTTGCGATCGAAGTATCGCTAGCGATTCTGGAACTCGTCGTAGAAACTCCCTTTTGCTTCGACGCTTTGCGGGGACACGAGCGACGTTGGAACAATCTCCAGTAGCTACTGCATGTCGCGACGGCCGATGTTGTCGTCATGGCAATGCGAATACTCGTTCGATCTTGCATCCCCCAAAACCTCCGAGTATCGATGGAGTCTCGATACTAGAAAAAACAGAAATCGGAACTTAGAGATCGCGTTTGTACGACATTTCAATAATACTAATAAAAAAACGCTCAAGCTGACAAAGGCAATATAGATATTCATATAGATAGTTATATAGATAGTCACATAGATAGTTATATAGATAGTCATATAGATTGTTATATAGATAGTCATATAGATAGTCATATAGATAGTCATATAGATAGTTATATAGATAGTTATATAGATAGTTATATAGATAGTTATATAGATAGTTATATAGATAGTTATATAAATAGTCATATAGATATTTATATAGATAGTTATATAGATAGTTATATAGATAGTCATATAGATAGTTATATAGATAGTCATATAGATAGTTATATAGATAGTTATATAGATAGTTATATAGATACTCATATAACCCAATCCATGACAGCGTAACCGCGAAATTAACCCTACAACTCATGACGGGGGTCCGAACGCACCCCACACGAACGCGAAAAAATGAGCATTTTGCTGATTTTTTCCGGTTTTCAATCTTGGAATGAGTTTTTCATTAACTAAATGTAAATAAAATCAGATTTCTCATACACTATTCTCCTCATGAAAAATCGAAGAACACTATGTATGAGAAAGTCTGTTTATCATCATAGGACCGGTTTTACGATCAAGAAAAGCGTGGGGTACGTTCGGACCTCAGTCATACGTTTGAAAGTAAAAAAATTAAGTCATGAGTTGTGGGGTTAACAACCCAAGGTGGAACTTGCGACAAAAAAAAAGCCCTCGTGATTTGAGCCTTAAAATATTCGCCCAACTTTCGCTGCATCGGGACGGCGCGTCAATAATACATGAGGAATTGTGCAGCTAAAGACAATTGCTGGAGTATCTTTCCTGCATCCGAAATATCGGTGGCGATCCTAGTACGCGTCGTAGCAACGCGAATGCTCATAGTATCTTAATTCTGCTAGAATCTGAATCTCAGTGGACACTCTGTAATCGAAAACATGGGATGAGGAGTTTAGGAATCTCATTTCCATATTTCAATAACGCTAACGAAAAAAAAACCGGTCATACTGACAAAGTTCCGACCCGCAATGACTAAACCAGGATAAAGTCAGAAAAAAATTAATTTGGAATTCAATTTATAATATTGTTTCTTTGATGATTTAATTGATAAACAATGAAAATACGAATGAACACGAAGTCAACGAGGGACAAAAATTCGTTTAAAATCAACCAATTTCTAAAAAGTTTTCCCAATTTCGTGATCAAAAACAAAAATGGTGGCCGAAACTAACAAGATGGATGTTTTCGCTGATTGAACATATTTGTGACCCGAACAAAAATTACGGTCGTAGCACAACAATCATGGTCTGGAATAAAAAAGACGATCATTTTTTGGTTCACCGACGCTTACAAAAAAAAACCGTCACGCCACATCTCTAATCGGGATCGAGCGACAAAAATATGTGAGAGATTGTGCAGCTGACGATAATTGCTAGAGTAACTGACCTTTGTCGTAACCGAAATATCGCTGACGATCCTAGAACGCGATTGCTCGTAGAATCTTGAATCTGCTATAATGTGAATCTTAGTCGATACTCCCTAATCGAAACGAACACGGGATAAGGAACTTAGGGATCTCATCTGTACGATATTCAATAACACTAACGAAAAAAAAAAAACACGATCGAGCTAACAAAGTCTCGATGATCACTGACTGGCTGTTGGGAAGCGTGCTGCAGGCATCGACAACCGTCGATACGGCGAGGGCGCTCGAGACGGGAGAACTCTACCACGATTTTAGTTCGCGGCTTTGTCGGCGCTGTGTTGTGGCGCGCGCGTCAGTGCTTCGAGCGCTTCAAAACAATCTTCTGTTAGGGGACAATTTTTGTGAGAATATTGACTGAAATGATCGAGGAACACGACGAACGAGAGGCGATATGCGATTCGGTGGTAACTATAGTTGCAATTAAATCGGTGCATCGATGACGGAACCAACGATAACGTAGGAACATTCAATTTATCAGCGTTACAATTATTCTAACCTAACTTTCAGAACTCGCTGGTGGAAGGTTGTCGCCTGCCGGTTAGAATGCACGGCACGGAGGACTGGCGTAAGTAGAAAAGATTTCCCAAAAAATGAGCTATCGTTAACGACAAAAAAAATCCCCGCTGAATATCGCAACTTCCTGTCGAAAAATTCAGTCGCGGACGGTGTAAACATTTTTGTGACACTGACACTGCAGTGAAAAATGTCATCGTTGACTGTGACGTGTATTCGCGAGCATTTCCGGGATTGCCGATCGAGACACTCTCGTTCTCGTTTCCCGATAATATTTCCCTACTTTCGTTCGACGACGAGCTCTCTATCAGTGCGATCGAAGTTACTTCTCAAAAATTGTAGGTTATGTACCCGCCAAACTGAGAACCCTGTATAAGTACGTTACACCCAGAATCCTAAATTTTTTTTGTTCCTCACTTCCGTCCATGGGCGTTTATTGTATTATCAAATTATCCGTGTAGATTAAGTCGTGACATGAAACTCCTAACGTAACGATACTTGCAGCTCTTGCCGAAATCATCAGCGTTAAGGATGTGCGAGGAATCAAATGTTACTACGTTCATTACGTAGATTGTAAGTATGACAAAGAACGCATAGACGTTGGATTTATAGCATGCGAGAAACGAATCGGGTGGGGCATTACTCTTGGAGCATTGCTTTGTAGTTAATAAAAGGCTAGACGAATGGGTCTCGGAGACGTGTCTGGACACCAGGAAAGTACAGTATCCGAGGCGAGATGGTACGACGCCGGGAACCGGCGCGGCGACGCCGAAGAAACAAGCACCCAGCAGGCCTCCGAGTCCGACGAGCATCAACAGCGAACCGGTCAATGGATCCGCGGTTTTGCAGGCTGCGCTGCAGAAGAAAATTGCGGCGAGAAAGAGGAATCGAACGTTTCTTGAGAACGAGGACTCTCAGGAGGCTCCGGCACACATACCGCCACCTGCGGCCGGTCCCAGACCCTCGCAAGGTTCGATGGTCGCTCATCACGGCCACGACGACGTCGTCACCAGGATGAAAAATATTGAACTCATAGAGCTCGGTAGGCACAGGATAAAGCCATGGTACTTCAGTCCGTATCCTCAAGAAATGGTGAATTTACCGTGCATCTACATATGCGAATTTTGTCTGAAATACCGAAAGAGTCGGAAGTGCCTGGAGAGGCACTTGGCAAAATGCAACCTGCGACATCCGCCCGGTAACGAGATATACAGAAAAGGTCCGATATCGTTTTTCGAGATCGACGGACGAAAGAACAAGAATTACGCTCAGAATCTGTGCCTACTAGCCAAGCTATTTCTCGATCACAAAACCCTTGACTACGACACCGATCCATTTCTCTTCTACGTTATGACGGACTTCGACAGCCGAGGGTTTCACATAGTGGGATATTTTTCGAAGGAAAAGGAATCCACGGAAGATTACAACGTAGCCTGTATTCTCACACTGCCGCCATATCAGAGAAAAGGATACGGCAAATTGCTCATAGAGTTCTCGTACGAGTTATCGAAGTTCGAGGGTAAAACTGGATCACCGGAGAAGCCGCTTTCCGATCTCGGATTATTGTCGTACAGAAGTTACTGGGCTCACACGATACTCGACATTCTGCTCAATGTCAAGCCTCTCGTCGAGAACGAGAAAGCTCAGATAACGATAAACGAAATATGCGAGCTCACGTCGATAAAGAAAGAGGACGTTATATCGACGCTGCAAAACCTCAACCTCATTAACTATTACAAGGGACAATACATCGTTACGTTAAATAGGTGGGCTGCTGCATTAATGCTACATACGTATATATTTATATATATATATATATGTTTACATATATATATCTTTAATATTTTTTTTTCAATCAAACGCGATAGAAATATCGAGCTCGCGATTAAGTAATACGAAACACCGTACTGATGCTTAACCACAGTTTTGCCCACAGGGAAATAATCGAGCAACACTCGGCGGCAATGGAAAAACGTTCGATAAGGATAGATCCGAAGTGTCTACACTGGACACCGAAAGACTGGAGCGTCAGAGCGAAATGGTGAAAGAGCTCGTGAGACATCGTGAGACAATAAAACTGCGACGCTAAACCGTCTATTAAAAATTCTTTTCAGGAATCCTGGAAGTGACTACGTGCGTTTAACCGGTGTACAAAATTGTACATAAAAAAAAATACATTGCAAGAGATAGAGAGATGGCGCGTTGGCGTGTTTTAACGATAACGGCCGTTCGTGATTTTACGCTCGGGCGTAGAGTCAACCAGCACCGGTCGCATAATTAATTAATTATATAAAATAAATAACATCACCGATCTGATTAACGGATTCTGCCAGGTCACAGATTCGATTACGATCGGCTAGTCCGACGGGTGGGAAGATAAATGGATACGGAGAAGCTATAAAAAAAAATATTGAAAATGACATGAATAATTAAATACGATCGACCGAATCGTGCGTGCGCGAATGCGCACAACTGCACGTACACAGAAAATACCGGAACCGACCATTTTAATACAGTGACTATAGAGACCTTTTTTTTCTTCTACTTATTCTGTTTACCGTTTATATTTTTAAATCACGCATACGTGAAGTATTGATTCGCGGTCATCGATTTGTACAGGACTCCACTAATCTAGTAGAATTGTAAATAAATGTGATTTTATAAGGTACGAATGGTGTGATATCGTGAATCCTCAACCCGCAACGGCGACATTCCTCATCCGAGAATGGAATCAACGTCGAGATTAGATAGTTATAAGAGAGAAACACAATTCCATAGCGTCAATTACCACTGTTCGTTTTTTTCTTCTTTTAATACAGCATCTTTCTATATATAGATAGATATATATATATTTTTTTATATTCAACAGTAACATCACAGTAGCTTCATATACAATAAATTTTTTTGTCCTTGTTCATATATAATAATTTTTTTTTTTTCATATGCAACCTTTGTTTCGTTACGGCGGCGATTGCGACGTCGCGAGTGCCGACGTAACTCGCTACAACAAACGTTTTTCGACGGAGGCGAAAGGCTCCATCCTCACACGAGCGTACAGAACGTTTAAACGCGCGGCTTTATTGTTTTCAAACGCGATTGAAACTCGGTACAGAGGTCGCCCTCGTCGACGCTCCGGCGCAAAATACGCAGACGCAAGACCGCCTATTCGTGTGAGCATCCAGCCAAAGTCATAGAGACAGTACAGCGTGTTGTTTAGTGTTTGTGTGTTTGCTTCGCGATAACTCGCGCCGACAAGTTTACATTCGAAACAGGTTTCGGCGGTTGCAAGTATACGCGCGACATTCGTGTGATGCGAATAATGTACACGATATGGAAACTAACCATAACGCGACGTAATACATACTTTTTGTTTGTTTCTTTCTTTTTTTTCATTCGTCATACATAATACGAGTGACACATAAATTATATAACATCGAGCGCAATCGTTCGTCCAGCAATGGGTTTTCTTTTTTTCACGATCGCGCGGATAGAGAATGTGACAAATATAATGTAACCGGGAGTGACAAAGTGTCGTCGTTGATAATATCGAAGATTCAGTGAAACGCAGCCGACGATGAGGGGAGCAACAACAATAACAACAAGAACAACAACAACAACAACGATGATGAGGTTAGCGGTGCGCGGGACAATAACGGCCATGAAAAATAAGAGATGATCGAGTCTGTCGAGAATAAGCCGCGAAAGATACTTATGACGTTAATTAATACGCAGCGTGCAAGCGTCGATGAATGACAATAATAATAATAATTAAAGGGTTTGACAGCCTCGTCGTTATTCAGTGGGATGGCGAGTTTCCTTTTCGACACTCTCCGCAACGTGCCTGCACGAGAGGCAGTTACAATACAACTCGTTTTTTTCGCATTTTATTATAATCTTTTTTTTCTTCTTTTCACCCTTAGCTTAATTATCTCTCGCGAAGGTGTGTGTCGGCGCTACGCCACTCGGATTGTCAAAGAAATTTATAGAAACAAAATCACAGCGCTAATTATATGTATGTATATAGATATACATATATATATATAGTTTGCCTGGCTGAAGGACAGTCCTGATCAAAAGAGCAGAATTACCGCAGAGAAGTGTTTGACGGTTGACGAATTGAAATCCAAAGTGGCCAGCGACCGAACGACACTTTCGCGACCGTATTATTTTAATACAGTATATGTATAGTACACTCACGGTTGAACAGTAGGCGGCAATTGTGGCTGGACAGAATACGGCATGCGGTAAAGATTACTATTTTTTTTCGTCAATTCTTTTTTTTCTGGCAGGGACACGTTTTCGTCTCGTTTTATATCGAACAATGCCTGGACTCGTGTTTTGATGGAATTTTTTTGTTTTTTTTTTCGGGGTATCGCAATTGTCGAAGGTTTCCAACAGTCGCGAGTTTGTACTTGATACACCGTCAGATATTATCGTCCCGGTCGTCGAGACTGCGATAAATCGTTTGGTAGTTTTCACGTTACAATTTTTTGATTACACACCTAAGTTACAACACCTCGTCGAGAACAGACTTTTTTTTCAGACATTTCGCGTATTTGTTTCGTACGAATAAATCACTCTCGTCCGGAACGTGTTGATTTTACAGCTTTGACTTACGATATTCGAAACGTTTTAACGCGACTCGCACTCTTGAGACTTATATAAATATAATTTTACGCTTTTAGTCGAGCCATTGCTAGATGACAGTGGAGTCGGGATGGGGGAGGGGGAAATGCATGTATTCCAAAAAACTACTTTCGTCCAGCCGTTTGCCTGAACAATAAGACACTTAACAGTTTTGGCGATCACCCGTAGCGGGCAATCGATTAATGATTAATCCTTTGTTTTTTTTTCTTTTGCATATACGTCTCTCTCCCTCGGTCTTTATATTGATTCACGTGTAACAACACAGTAGTATATTATCGATCGGTTCCGATGGATGCGATTTGAGAATGTAATTATTTTAATCGGTATTATGGACGTCGAACGGATTCACGTAAAAAATATTCATTTCCCATTGAGTCTCGAGGAGGTTGAGAGTATATTTATTCGACCCGGATATATACTTGATAAAATCGATTCACGCCTCTGGATATGCCAATTTTTTTTTTCTTTTTCCCTTCGTCATTTCGATCGAATATTATAGAGCTGTCCTTACACACTCTACACAAACAATTTAATTCAATATATTCAATAGTTCAATTTAGTTTTAATGGGCTCGAGGGAAATGTACAATGGAACATCGAACTTTTTGGAAACGCCATCAGTCGTGCTCGGGCTTCGACCGTCGATCAGTTTATTTACCTTCTCTTCTCTGTATTTAAGCGGCTCTCCGAGCCGTTCTTGCAGGAGTCATCTCGATATGTTTAACTCTCATAGGTAATCGTTTGTTCGATCGTTCACGTTAGACGACAACGCGAGAATTGATAATGCTCGGTACAATCGATCGAAAAACAATTAACCCAATCGGGAAAATTTTTACGCGCTTTCACCAATCTCTAAGCCCTTGCCCGCCAGATATTTGTTGTTTTTTTTAGAATCTCTGTCTTAGAGTATTGAAGATACAAAATCTACGATAGAAAACAGAACAGATCTCGAACATTATTCTTTTTTTTTACCTCACATTCAATATCGACGCGATACTCATTATCGTTATTAATATTAATATATATATATATATATGTCATCGTTACATCCGTTAACGTTATTGGGTATTATCAGTTTCCTTTAATCGTTATTGTTACTTGTAAAGTTATATTTTATTCACGCTTATAAGATTTAGTAATCCTTAAAATTTTGTGGATTTCTTTCATTTTCTCTTCACATTATTAGTAGTATTTTCTTTATAATACAGATTGTCATTGTTCATATTTTTTTTTCTTTTTTTTTTTACATTCTCACCGCCGCAAAGTACGAGGTCAAATCGTTTATCGATTTACATTCTCATCGCGACAGGATATTCATAAGTTCTCGACTGGACAACGAACACTCTGCGACGGCGAGAAATTTCTTATATATTTTTTTGTTTTTATATAATTCACGACTCCCGATCGAGAGCGCCTCGCTATAGCTGCGCAAGGTACTCGCACTTGAGCTTTTCGATCGACGATTAAACGCATCATCCATCTCTCCCTTTAAACTCTATATAACCTCTATATTAACATATATATATGTATATATAGATACATATACATACATACATATTCATTCGTATATTCTTCAATTCGACTAGCCTACGAAAATTGTGCTCGCTCATTTTTTTTTTTTTCAATTATCGTGATCTCGATTCCTCACGCTCCTCGTCATCCAAACATTTCTTCCATTTCCTTGTCCTCGTCTTTCCTCGAATTTACCACAAAAAATCCACTCCCTCCTCTTTTACTCGATCGAAGAAATATTACGCTGATTCAGGTCTCAAAATTTCATATTTTTTTGTTATTTTTTTTTTCTCAAATATATATACGCCTCTCTATTTTAAAAATTTCACAATGAAAGTGCCGCGAGTGAAAGGGAACAGTTTTACCAAGTTTCCCGACGGGTTCGCCGAGCGGCCTCGCAACGAGGCCGCTCCGTCGCGCGGTGCGCTCGCCGCGTAAATATTTGTTAATTTGACGAACGAGCCCCGCGAGTCCACGCGGTAGTTTTACGTGTGTAGTAGCAGCGGCCCTAATATTAGTAGTCCTAGCGTTTACCGTATAAACCCTCGTACGTTAATCCACCCCGGCGTACGGACACAGTGTGCGTTGCGTTATCTTCTTTGTTGCAGAGAATTCGTGTGAGCGACGGGAATATCGGGTCGCGCGTGTTGAACAGCGCTGGGTACGGCGCGCGTCCTCGTGTCAGCGAGCGATAAACGGTGACAACGAACCCTTGCAATGAGGTCACCGTGCAAACAAACCCTCCGTTCGCGTGTCGCGCCCGACGGTGAACATTGTGTGTGCACATCGTCGTACCTCGTATCTCCACGGGCGTCGAGGATTGATCAATGCGCTCGGTTCACGCCCCCATCGCCTCGGACGTTTCTCCTCGTCCGTCCGCGAAGAACGTTCTCGGAAGCGCCGACCGCAAAGGCGGCCGTTGGTGTCGTTCGACGCGACCGGGCGTCCTCTCCCTCGAGCCGTTGATTAGCGGTCACGTCGCCACACGATGCTCCGTGAACGCTGCCGCTTCTGACCTTGAGAATCCTCGACGAGTCCCCAACCGCCCGATTTAATGTTCCTAATATATCTTTTTTGTTTTCTTCTGTTTTTTTTTTTTTTTTTTTTTTTTTTTTTTTTTTTTTTTTTTTTTTTTTGCCGTGTATCGCTTACAAGCCGAAGTCAACGCTCTCCTGGTTCTGTATCCTCTTCTGGTAGTCCTCGAGGTAGCTGTCGACGTTCCGAAAAATGCCAGCGTTCGCCTGGTACATTAGGGTCTCGAGGATCCGCTCGTTTGCGATGGCTTTCGATGGCAGGACGATCTGGGGAACAAGACACGATTCATTGATTATTTTTTGTAGTAGTAGTTGTAAAAGAGATTTGTCGCCAGTGCTTAACATTTTTATACAAGTGCCAACTTGTATTAGTTTTATTCCTATGTTTATTATACACTTTGGCAAAGGGCCATCAACCTGAGTCCTTCAGCTCGGTTACTTTTATTTTTTTGTTAGATTCGAGAATTATTATTATTATTATTATTATTATTATTATTATTATTATTATTATTATTATTATTATTAATGGTGGCCGCGGTCAGGGCAAACCGGGAGAAATCAGGGAATTTCAAAATTGGTCAGGGAAAAAGTAAATTATTGCCGAACCTTGTATAAATAAATAAGAAGTATATAAAGGGAACCTTAAAAAAAAAAGGATTATGTGGAAAAAAAATTGAATTATACATTAATGAGGTATTCCATACATTTTCAGAATTTTTGGATCGTACTTTTGAGATATCGAAAAATTGAACTTTATTTTTAAACCTTCATATCTTAAAAACTATCAGCCGTACAAAAAACGCTTAAGACATAAAAGTTGCAGTTTTAAGTGAAATAGGGGTTTTTAAAAAAGTTAAATTTTTCGATATCTCAAAAAAAATAAGATCTAAAAATTCTGAAAAATTACAAAAACCTCTTGTCAATAATCATGAATTGTGGTGAAATTACAACTTTTTTTGGAGAGGTTCGGGTTTTGACCGTTCGAAACCGTGTGGAATACCTCAATACAATAATTAGGCATTTTCATTTCCATCATACATTTTTTAATTAAACGCCGTTAGAAGTTGTTCATGGGAACATTTTTGATTGTTCCGAGAAAAGTCGGATTTTTTTTTCGGGAAAGACGGCCACCAAGTTATTATTATTATTATTATTATTATTGTTATTTAAGGATCTTACCCGTATCAGTTCCTGGGGCGTTATTCTGTACAGTTTGAGTTCCCTGCTGAGTCTATCCATAATGCATTTGAATTCGAGCTTCGCGTCGGGCTTCGTCGAGGTCTTCGTCTTGATTCTGTGCTTCGCCCAGCTGAGCATGGCTTCGAACTTTTTAATCTCGACGACCTCGAGACTGCGGCACATTATCGTCTGCACCATCGACTCGCTCAGAGTCAGAAATTCGGGATTCTGAAAGAGCTGATAGGCGCGGGTCTCCACGAATACGAGAATCATGTTTACGAGCTCCGAGGCCGACGTGTAACGCCAGTAATAATTCTCCAAGGCGCACAGCATCACGCACACGATCTCGATTCTCAAAAATTGTTTGGCGTGATGGAAGCACGCCTGCAGGAGCTCCGGCAGATCGTAGTGCTCCGCGGCGCATATCAGACCGGGAATGTTGCTGCACGTCAACGGACACGAGCCGGTGTGCAGGTAGTCCAGCAGAATCCTGAAGGTCTCGGGATCGAACTCGATAATGTCGAACTGATTGCGGGAGAACAAAAAGAATGTGCATCGACAAAGTCACCTTTATTCATGTACTCCGTAGAAATATAAATTTTACATCGCACAAATATTTTTCGGTTCACGATTGTTTTTTTTGTTTCCGGTTAACTTTACGAAGTTTGTTTTTTATGAGCCGTATTTAAACAGAAAAAAGTTGAAGTTTAATAACAAGGAAATTGGATAAAATTAACGAAACTAAATTCGTAAAATTAACGAAAATAAATCCGTAAAATTAATGAAACTAAATTCATAAAATTAACGAAACTAAATTCATAAAATTAAGGAAACTAAATTCGTAAAATTAACGAAAATAAACTCGTAAAATTAAGGAAAATATATTCTTAAAATTAACGAAACTAAATACTTAAAATTAACGAAACTAAATACTTAAAATTAACGAAACTAAATTTTTAAACTCAACGAGACTAAATTCTTACAATAATGAAACTAAATTCGTAAAATTAACTGGCAGAAAATCAGTTGTGGACAAAAAAAAATGTACAAAGCTTTGTAATTTTTGATACTCACTTCGGTTTGTGCGAGCTTCGCGCGATCTATCTTCTGAGCATCGGCGCAGACGCTCAGCCTCGGCACAGCCAGGGCCTGATTCGACTTGTCTTTGTCCTTCGTATCTTTGTCTATCGAGTGGAGAGCCAAGTTCGTATTTATTGTAATTCAGAGAATGCGACCGTAAAAAAAAAAAAAAAAAAAAAGAAAAACGAAATATCTTACTGCTGCAGTCCTGAGCGCTGACCCATCGTTTCCGGTCGTCGCTGTGCAGCGTGCTCCCGTGTTTCCTTCTTCGGCCCCATCCGGCGGTTATCGTCCCCAGTCTGACGAAGGCTCGCTTCACCATCGGCGACGAGGGCACGCTTTTGGGCCTAAACACATGAGAGCGAGTATCTCACAGAAACGGCAGGGCCGGCACCTCGGGGTACGGAATGATCGAGAAATCTTATCGAAAGGATCTTACATCCGGGAAGGCAGTGAAGAGAGTGCCAGATGGAAATTTCGAAATCCAGAGATTTATAACGTTAATCGAAACGGAAACGCCCGGTGATGGCTTTGTTTTCATCAAAACTATCACGAGCTTGCGAAACACGATTGACCAATCAATACAATACGTAAACGTTCCACGACATTTAATATCTCTTTATAATATTCTTTAAATAATCCAAAACATGCTTTTATAGACATCGGAAATTTTTCATTGAAATTAGTTATCGTAGAAAACACGAGCAATTATTTTGATTTATCGAAACGAACCACGATCCTTTGGATAATAATAATTTTAAGAATAAGAATAATAATAATAATAAAAATAACAATAATAATAAGATAAGAGCAGAAAAACATGCGGTGCCGTGAGGATAGGAGACATGGATGTGCCGTAAAAAAAATACAAAGATATATAATTATCATTATAGTAGTTAATTAATGTTATTCATTCGACATTGATAAACGTGAATCCTTTGATCTCACCGTTCGAAAATCGACGTCGTTATCTCCTCGATTTTCTCCACTCAATGGTTAATTGACTTTGTTTGCAAATCGCGATGGTATCGTCTGGTATCGATAGTATGGAAATAAAAGCAGTCACTGCTTCAACGTACCTAGGACTCTCGATATCGGGAACCTGCAGGAAGTTCGAGCTCTTCGGTTTCTGGGGACTGAGTAACGTCGGCGCGGGTCTGGCGAGTAACTCGGCGACCGGCACTTGAGGACTGCCGAAACCCGTCTGTATGCCGTAGAGCATCTCCTGGAAGACCCTGCAATCGAGACAATTCATCGATCCCCCGAAATCGATATATTAATAATGTATTGTAACGAATATGGACACTGAAAAAAATCGATTCGAGTAAAATTTGCTTGCGGGCTGCCAATGAAAAAAAATGTTGTTTCAATATGATAACATGTCACCTTGGCAGTCTTGCCGTCGTTGTTTCAATACCATATAGAATTGTAAGAATTGAAAGTAGAATTAAAACAAACATTTTTTTTTCGGCAGCTCGCAAGCGAATTTTGTTTTCAGTGTAACAGACAGGCACACGATATTAGTTAGGTTTGACAACAGACGAACGAACGGATGATCGATACAGGATCGATCGTCATGTCAGCGAGTCTGGATGAGACTTTCGAAGCGAACATACTTGTGACATTACTTGATCGGGTTAATTAACGTTTATCATCATTGATAAACACTGAGAAAAAATTAAATAGTAAAAGCAACAATACTGACTTTTTACCATCAAAAATTGTTCCCAAAGGGTACGTCTATATTTTATAGTTACGACAGGTACAAAAAATCGTGGTTGCAACCACAATTATAGTTTAATGGTTACAACCACAATTATAGATTAATCGTTACAACCACAATTATAGTTTAATGGTTGCAACCACAATTATAGTTTAATGGTTGCAATGACGATTATAGTTTAATGGTTGCATCGACAATTATAGAATATATACTATTAGAAACTATCTTTATGTCACTCGGTGCGAAAATAACAGTTTTACGCATGCTTCGTGTGCGCAAAATGCCATTTTCACACCCAGTGAAGTAAAATTTGTTACATTACTCGTGCGAAAAACTTTTTCTGACCTCGTCTGATCGCAGCATTCGCCGTTGGTTCGTGCGGCAAACTCACACTCGTCAGAAAAAGTTTTATCGCACTAGTGTCGTAAATTACTAAGATAGACGTTCCCCCTCGGAACTATTCGATACAGTAGAAAATACTATACTTTCTTTCAGTCTATAGGCGCCAAAAACGAATATGCGCGTTATTCATTCGCTCGGTCGTTACAGTATTATAAATGATATGTTGTATGAACAAAACAGTAAGATCGAGAGAGACGTACCTGCTTCTCACGCCAAGAATCGCTCTGACCCCGATGAATCTGACTTTCTGCTTCGACTGTCCGGGAACCAAGAACGACACGTCGAAGAGGCTCGCGTGCAACTCGATGTTGGCCGTGTTGTTGAGGAAGACCCTGGTGAAGTCTTTGGCCAGCTGATCGTAGTCCTCGAACTGATCCCTCACGGAGTCGAGGAGCGGAGATGAAGGCCTCATGTGTCCGATGGGTCTCCACGAACCACGCCTATAGGCGCGATAAAAATTGTTCGTAACAATCGGGTATGGGGGAGAGCGGGACTACCCAGATAGCCAACCGTTGCACAGGCAAACAAGGGCAATTGCTTGCCACCAAGTTTTGCTGTTTGCTTGCCAGCGATATTTCAACAACAGTTTGTCGCACGAGATTGCAGCATATTGGTAGCAAATTGTTCGAATATGGTGTCAAATTGTGGATTCGTTTAGTGTCGATGTATCTTTCTAAAATATGATACACAAACGAACTAGTACTAACGATCCTTGGCATTGAATTTTTGTGAGAATCGACGGAGGCGCTTAAATGTTATAAGAAATCGATTGTTTTTTTAATTTCACGCTAAATAACCATGACTCAAGCAAATTAAGGGAATACGTCACACAA
Organism: Ichneumoninae sp. A BG-2022a; assembly: GCA_030522665.1. Taxonomy (NCBI): domain Eukaryota; kingdom Metazoa; phylum Arthropoda; class Insecta; order Hymenoptera; family Ichneumonidae; species Ichneumoninae sp. A BG-2022a. Next base: position 785 of record JAPYZC010001884.1, on the reverse strand, counting down.
TGAATTTTCTACTTTTGCAACTAAAAATCACAAGTGTTATAAAACAACGAATAAGGTTTTTAAAAATAATTTCTGATAATTTTTTCCTCACATGGATTCCGAGATACATGAGCTTAAAATTGTGTCATTTAGCATGAGCTGCATATGGTACCGCATAAAAAGCAACATTCTCTTTTAAAAAATATATATTCCCAGACTACTGTATTAGATTTTTTGTAAAATAATATTACAACATTATTAAGGACGCATTAAAAAAATAAAATCAAGTTCTGCCCATAGATTTTCGAAGATATTACAAGTTGAAGGAGCCTCGAACCTGTATATGAATAGGAACCTAGGCCTCAACCATCACTGTCAACCTGCCCCCCACCACTCCCCACCATTAAGAAACGGCAATTTGTGACGTATTCCCTTAATCTTCATAGTGAGACGCAAAGCACCGGCCAGCCTTGCTGACAACTTCCTGACAATATGCTCCTAAGAATGGTTGGCTTTGAATTCTAGTAAAAACATAGGCAAATGGGGATGTCTGCTGTTCATGAATGCCTGGTCAGTTTTCCTATAGCGGCCCTATTCAGATCGTCCAGGCCTTCATGAACAGCATGCAGCAATCTTGTCGGCATCCCGTAATGCCAAATTGCTGGCGGTTTGTAGTTAAAAGGCTATTTGGGTACACTGAAAAAAAATTGCTTGCGGGCTGCCAAAGAAAAAAATTGTTATTCCGATTCTACTTTCAATTCTTACAATTCTATATGATATTGAAACAACGACGGCAAGACTGTCAA
>JAPYZC010001883.1:0-18328 GCA_030522665.1 Ichneumoninae sp. A BG-2022a | reverse complement strand
TTAATTTTGCATAATAATAATTGCAAAATGTTATTAACAAATTCATCAAAAAATTAATTGGTTAACAAATTACCCGGCAACAAAACTTTTTTTTTATAATGAAAATGATTCATTTATTTTTCTGAATACGTATGAATTTTTCAAGCTTTTAAAGTAATCGTTAATTTTTGTTCTATAAAAAAAATAAAAAATCAATGATTACTTAAAAATCTGAAAAAATTCATATGTATTCAGAAAAATAAACGAATCATTTTCATAAAAAAAAAAGTTTTGTTGCCGGGTAATTTGTTAACCCCCTTAAGTGCGTGACTCCCTCCTTAAGTGCGTGACTTTTGGTTAAACATTCTCAATTTTCGACCGCAGAAATTCGTCACTTCCGGTTCGAAAATCTCACTTTTGGACTGGAAGTGACGTATTTCCGGTAACGCCGGAAGTGTAAATTTCCGGTTTCCAAATTCCATAGCGCCTGAGCTACAACAACCTGCTAGTAATATGTGACCTGTTAAACAAATAAAACTCACCTTCAGTAGGAACCTTAAGAAATTGAGCCTCTCTTGTACTTGCATAATATGATTGTATCGGCCGTCGGGCACAAGTGTCGTGTCATCGATCTCTGGATATTCTTTCTCGAGCTGACGCACTGTATCCATATAATTCGTTAAGCTATTCGTCACGAGAATAACGACCGAGTGTTGACTCTGCAGACGTTCTATGACTTCTTGCCTGAGGTAAACACAAATACGTTACTTTTTTCCATTTCATTGAGGAGCTTTACAAGCTTATCGCGAACAACAACTCACCTATAATAGACATGATGACTACGTTGATTATTACCAATGTTTGGGTTGGGCTCGTAAAGACAACAGATTTCACGGATCTGCTTCAATGCCGGTAACGCCCATTTGTCGCTGTTCTTAAGTTCCTCGACGCACTTGTCGAGCCAAATTGTTTTCTGTGCATCGCGCTCCTGCGAGCACGAGTAATCGAGAATCTTCACGTGAGCGTTCAGCGCTTGATCCATTATCTCTGTCGGCACCTCGTCCGAATGCGCCAAGTTCCAGAATAGAGTCAACACCTGCGGGACGGTAACAATCGTCGTGACAATAAATTTATAAATTTATTTTTACGTAGAGAAACTTTCGTAACATTGAACATCGTGGCCGTTTTTCTCCCGGATAAAAATCTATTTTTAAATTTAAATTTAAATTTATTTTTGCGTAGAGAAACTTTAGTAATATTGAACATCGTGGTAGTTTCTTTTCCGGAAAAAAATCCCATGACTTTTCCCTGACCAAATTCCTAATGACTTCTATTTTTTAAAATTAATGATGCAAATGAAAATGCCTAATTATTGTGTTAATGTTGAATTCTAATTTTTTCAAGGCTTCCTTTTAGTTACTTTTTATTTATTTCTTGAAGGTTCTGCGACAATTTACTTTTTCTCGGACCAATTTTGAAACTCCCTGAATTTTCCCTGATCCGCTGACCAAGTGTTTTCCCCCTGACTTTTCCCGGTTTCCCCGGATCGTGGTTACCAGGTTGAAAAATAAATGTCGTTGCACAAAAATTCTAATCGGACCAAAAGGATTTTCCGATTGTTGGACATTTCGACCGAGAGTATCAGAAAAAAATTAACCTTGTGCGCCATTACGCCGTCCTTGTCATCCTCGGCGAGTCTCCGAATAAGTTCCAACAGTTTCTCGCGTTGCTTTTTGTTCGCGGTCTTCCAGCTCGTCTGTAAAGACACAGTGATATTGGAGCAAAGAAAAAAAACGAGAAAGAAAATACAACATCGCGAAAGTAACTTATAATATATTATAATATTTATAATAAATTAATTTATTATAAATTATAATAAATTCATTTATAGCAAAGACTTACCTGGAAGCACTCGAACAAGTGATCGAGCTGTTCGGGACTGAAATCCCAGGCGAGTTTAGCTAACAAATCGTGGACGTTCTTCACTATAGCTTCGTGCTTTCCTGCCTGCGCAGCCCACACAGCATCCAAATCATCGAGCGTCAGTGTTCTTTCCTTTATTATGAAACGCAATATTTTCTCTAACTTTTCGACGTACTGAGGCTGATGCAAAGAGTCCCTCAACACGATTTCCAAAACGCCGTTCTCCTTTATCCATTTCTGCAATTTGAAATGGACGACAATTTTTAGCACTCCCAAGGATGTTTCTATAATGGTGAAACTGTTTGGCTATCAGGGGGCAGATTACGGGAAAATAAAAATCTTTTATTTTGAAAATACCATGCAGTTGTTTTGTTCGAAACATGTTAAATGAACTTGACGAAGGATAGTATTATCATAACGATGGAAGTGTTCCTTTTTGTATCTATTATTTTTTTTTTCATTTATATTTCAATTTTATCTTCTCATTTCTATATATATTTGGATTATATATACATAAAATTGAATCAATAAATACATTTAAAAATAAAACCAATTTGTACTTTCTTTTCGTCAAGGGAATTTATATAGAAGCAGATTTAAAAAGTGAAAACTTATTTTTTATAAATAATAATGATAAATAATATATATTTTTTTGCTATTATTTATAATTTTATTTATCGGAGAAAATGTTATAAATGCTCTGGCGTTGGTACGTACGGGTTATGGTTTATTTACAATTTCCATGCAATAAATCCAAACTATATTATTTATTCATTTCAGATAATACTTACAGCCATACGTTCGGCAGTGAGCCACTCCTCTTCCTCCAAACTCGGATTACGATGGGGATAGTAACTCACACCGCCGATGACTTTGTTAACCTCGTTAAGAGCATTCATCTTACCGTTAAAGGACGATATTTGCAAAAGCCTCAGTATCATTTTCAGTCTCAATATTTCCAAATTCTTTATCGTGTCTTCCTGGTGCGGCACACGAGACACGAGGCATTTTGTAGCTTTTATTATTGCAGATATAGCGTCGTTCTTCGATTCGTTTTTAGCTTCCTTTTTCAATTCTTCGTCCGTCAGATTGTTCAGTATAACAGGCACCATTTCCTATTAACAAACAAACAAAAACAATAATCTCAATGATCCATATTTTTTTCTCACGGCAACGTGAACGACAGATTAGACAAAGATCATTATGATCCTGAAGATATCTGCATGAGAACAAATTTCATCAAGGTATAACGGTCGTGTTTTGCATCAAACAATCTTCGCCCGGCGAAGTTCACTTGGAGAATGAAATTCTACAAGTGAACCATTTTTTTTGTTTCTTCCCAAAGCCGTGCATCGATGGAAAGTTGCCAAGGATGAAATTTGATCTCATACGGATGTCTTGAAAGTCAAAGATAATTCGGAGGTTATTCTATGCTTACCACGATGGGCATGAGGTATTTGACTATCGTGTGAACCGTAAGCAGCTCGTAGCACAAGCCGAAAGGTCTGAGCAGCGCGTGAATCACCTGTATAGTTAGATTCCGACCGCTCTGAAATCTCGCTAGCAATATGTTGAAACCGTTGAGGCTACCGAATCTAAAATAATAATAATAACAACAATAATAATAATAATAATAATAATAATAATAATAATAATAATAATATCAATAATGAAGATAATAAATATAGTGTACAGGGGTTAAGAACGAAAAGAAAGTTTAGATCAGATATGTTTCGAAAGATGTGAAATGCGAAGAATTTTGAAATTACCTATTTATGAGGTCGACGAGCCAACCTCGCGGGCTTCGCGAATCCTGAGGTGGCCTCGCATAGATGTCCTCCTCTTCGTCGTCAGCGATGCTACAATCGAGAGGCACGGTTTCCGAAGCTTTCGCAGCGTTAAAAGTATGAAATCTTTGAAGAAAAAAAATAAACAATTCCGTTAGTTCAAGCTTGAGAGAGTAATGAAGAGAAAAAAATAATAAAATAAAGACTTACTTATTATTTGGATTAAAAACCATCGCCAATAGATCGAGAAGAGGAAACCAGTCCTCGTCCAGCTTGAGAACACAAAGTTCTATCAGACGCTCGCAATTCGCGTTAATGCAATTGTGAATGTTGAGCTTCCAACTGTTAACTGCGTCGTCGGTGAGAATCTTCGTAAAAGATATAGTGAGGCCTTCCCGAAAAAAGCGCTGACATGCCTCACTCTGTACATCAATTCCTGCAATAGAATTTTTCCACCGTGTAAACCAATGTTTATTGTGGCGATAAAGTAATGTTCAGTGTATTAAAAGCATTGGAAATACTTTATTTTCAATAATACACTTTAATTTCAATGGGAAAGTATATTCATTATTCTTCACAATTGTACATTAAATTTAATGGATCAGTTTTTCCAAAGACTTGCAGTACGGTAGATTAAATTTACAATCCAATAAATTTTAAATAAATTTAATTAAATTTAAAAAAATAAAATAACATTTTTCTAAAGCATGCGATATAAATGACCCACAACGGCACCGTCCTGAAAAAAGCTCTGACCCGCCTCACTCTATACATCAATTCCTGCAATAGGACTTTCCAGCTTTTGAACCAATGTTTACCCAATTGTTCTCAATTTTTTACAACAGTAAACAGTTTTTTCATTTGAGCCTGCAATTGCCGGCTCAGATATTTGCTGCATAAACATGGCACAGCTTGGATTGAGACATGGATAAATCGTGAATAGTTTTATGGTAGTTGGGATAAAAATTACCCACAAAGGGTGTGAGGGACGGGCTCAACAATGGCGAGTGATTAAAATGTTTTTACCTTTTCTGCAAAGCTCTATACTGGCTTGCAGCAGACTCTCCAACTCCTGTTCAGGCAGAACTGGTACTACCCATCTTGGACTAGATATTTTTTCATCCAACATGGCCAGCTTGGCATGAGGAAAATCTGGCTCCGATCGTTGCTGCAAATTACATATATCTTCCACGGAACTCGGCGTCTCGTTGTTATACTCGCTCTGGACAACATTTTCGGCCAATTGTAGACCCGATATCGCGTCCGTCAATTGTTGCGGACCTTGAGGACTGTGCATCTGCGCAAAATAAACAAATAGACAAATAAGTAAACAAATAAACAAACAAGTAAATAATCAAATCAATAAACAAACAAATAAATAAATAAAACACTAGCTAGTACAAGAGGAATAATATGAAATGTTACCAAATGTGATAAATGTAAATATCAGATGAATGTATTTCTGTTCAAAATGCTCAATACATTATTATTATTATTATTATTATTATAAATAAATAGCCAAATAAATAAATAAATAACAAGCAATAAATATAGTACAAAAAAATGTATTGGATTGTATAAAAAAATTATGGCAAAATTGAATTTGTGTAAAGAAAATGTAATATATGTAAAATAGTTTGTACTTAATCAATTAATAATAAATGAAGTGAACAATAGATAATATAATTACTCAGACCTGTGTGGTTTGCTGGCTTTCGGGGGGGTCTATGCCGACCCCCTGGCCTCTAGTAGCGATCGTCATCTCCGCGAGCTACTCAGTTGCCGCCGATATCCAAAAAAATCCCGGTTCTGACAATGGCGCGCCACCAACAACAACCATCCAGCTCATCCACTGACATTAAATACAGATATATCCTAAAGGCCTTGTTCCATTAATCTATAGCTACATTATCTGCAAAAACAAAGCGATTACCAACTTTAGGTTATCAATTAAATCAATCGAATCGGGAGAGACGGAGAGAGGAAAAAAATTCCCAGAGCCTTCACAGATACAACCAATTATAGAATAGAATGACGAACGTAGTCCAAAAGTTTTTATTTTAACACGCAAAACAAAGATTTTAACGGCAAAAAATAATGACTCCAATGTTTAAATCGTCACAAACCCAAGATCTTTTTTGTTAAGAAAAACTCTACGTCGCGTCAGCGATTTTGCTCTAAAACGCTAAGTCGCTCTGCAAGGTTATCGACATAATCCATGCAATCGCAACATCGGCAGATCGGAGTCGCAACTTTGGCCGTGTAGGACGCCCACGAACAGTGCAGTAATCGGAACCCACTAAACTGCATCATCATCTCGAAAACATACAAAACGAAAAAAAAAAAAAAAATTTTTAGTACAAAGAAATTTTTGATATTCCTTTGCGGCTAACGCGCTTCTGTGCACCAGAGATTGATATTTACGTCAAAGTATCCGATTACGGTCGACCGAATAAAAAAAGAAAAGGTCGGAAAAAGTCGAATAGTTGAATTCGAAAGTAACAAAGCGTTACGCAAATTAGATTAGAGGGGATGATAAGTCTGTGTGTGACAGGGGGTGTGCGAGGCTTTGTACCGCGACGTTTCCCGATTGTCGAGCGAGACGAAGGGACGACGTCGTGGAGCGAGCCGTCCGAATCGGGCGAAACGGCGTGGCTCGATCGGACTTAATTGTCAAAAAATCGTCGTCCGTTGACAGTGCAAACATCGTGCCAAAAGCCGGCGATTAAACACGGTCGCCACTGCCACTCGTCGATGCGTCACAAGGCGAGTGTGTGCGATGAACAAAAAAAAAAAAAAATGAAAATTTTCAATCGAATCGTATCTGGTTCTGGGGTGAAACTGTGTAAAATTTTTATGACAGAGGGACAGCCGCAAAATGTTGGCACGTCGGCGGTGGGGCAGGAAAAAACGGCCGTTCGAGACCGCGACCAGTCGTGGCGACGATTGTGCGAAAAATTTTTGTGTCGAATAAACAAAAAAAACAATGCAACGACAAATATTTAATCGTCTAACGATTCGCGGAGGTCGAATCGTCGGATCGATTTCGCACTCGTGCGAGAACGAAGGGTCCTTTGGGCGAGAGGGTGCACCTATTTGTTCGCCGTTTTCTCACCCGACCGGGCACTATCTTTCGGACAAAATGGCGACCCACCTAACGATTAGCACTGCCGAGCGAATTGAACCGAGATATTCGTCAGTTTTTCATCGCTATTTAATTTCTTAATGCTCAACGAAATATTCTTTGATTGCGTACGCTGTTAATTAAACCGTGTTATCCGTTTTGTCGAATGAACGCACCTTTACATAGTAAATCGTGGTTGAAATCCCGTGTTGCAGTTTTTTGACGTGACGTTACGAACTCACTGCAAATCTGTAAACACGACTGGCTGCGGCGCTACTGTCGCGCCCCCTTGTTCCGTCGTCGCGATCGCTCGCCGTCGGTGCTGCCCGCACCGGCGCTGCTGCGAAACACAGCTCGAAGCCGCACGAGAATCTCGCGATTCACAGGCGTCATCGTCACCGACTGAAACTCCCGTTCTTCTCTTTTTTTTTTGCTTTTATCTTTTATCCTTAAATCCGATGCGACGGAACTACGATCGAAGCGACAAGTTTTCACTGTCTTTGAAAAAGCGATTATTTTCTTTTTATTATTATTTCTTGTAGAATTCTTATATACATTTTTTTTCGAAAAAAATTGAAAATCTGTCCTAACGCACCATAACTCCGAATCAAATTAAAAGCAAAATAATATAATGTATTTGATTTTTTTTCAAGAAAACGTTGTACTTCGTAAAATTTACATTGACACACTGTTTTCATTATTTTGCCGGCATCCGTGAGCGCAGGGGTGCCTGGTCCATTGTTTCCATACAAATATAGAGTCAACATTTCGATTTATGAAAAAAATGCATTAATCCCTAGCTTACAATATTTTTTGCCTTACGATCGTTCCTAGTTACGATTTTTTTTTCACTCTCTTTTCTTCGTATTCTTTTTCTTTGAACTTCTCCGATCTTTCGATTCCTTCCTTTCCTTGCGTTGCTTCCGGTCCCTGCGATCGCTGTTCGGACTTTTGTCGTCACGAACTTTTCGCTTCTCCGATCTCGAAGACGACTTCATACGCTTCTTCTTCTTCTTCCTCCTCTTTCGTTCTTCTTCCGACGAGGAGTCTAAACAAGGAGGTGATCGAGTGTAACGTTTACCGTTTTTGAGTTCTGGCAATCGTGAACGGTGCTAAATAGGCTTACCGGAACTTTCGGGCGACGATTCGGAACTCGACGACGACGATGAGCTCGAACTTGACGAAGGCGAGCTTACCGACTCCTTGATTATCGGCGGAACTACGGCCGGCTTTGGCCGGCTCTTCAAGTGTTCTCGCAAGTCGTCGCTAAATTAAAAATATATATATGTTTAAAATTTTTTATAAAATATTTAAATAAAAATAAATAAACAAATCTCGTCGATCTCGATAGTGAGAATATATTTGAATCTACTCACGTGAGACCTCCCAATCCAATTTTCGTGAAGAAATTTATAGCGAAGCGAGTATTTTTTGGATTGTCCCTCGGGAAGAGTCCGTCGAAGGCTTCTTGCAAGGTGCTGCAGAAAAAAAAAATCTATTAGGTAATATTCTTTCGTGAGCATGAAAATATTCATCGATTTATCACTCTCCAATTTACTCACACATCTTTCACGCGTTGGTTCAGCTTCGACAGTCCCATATACTCGGAGAGTTCTTGAAACAGAATCTTAATGAAGATTCTACCCGAGCTCGTGGTATCGTCCTCGGTCAATTTTATACAGCTGAGAACCCCCCACGAAATCGAATCTGTGAACAAGAGGTGCGCGAAGAACTTCGAGACGTTTCGGAGTTTGTTAATGTCCAGCCGGTGAATCGTGTCGTAAGAGTCCTTGAAGATTTGCTCCAACGGTGTCACGTATATCCTGTTTATCGCACAGAAGCGCTGCAAAAAAAAATACATAACGTTTCAAATATTAAAAAATTATGTTATTAATATTATTAACATTAACATAACATTTTTAAATATAAAACAATTTTATTTTATTAGTAGTTGTAGTAAAAGATATTTATTGACCTCCCATACATTAATATCATATGGTCGGCCAATCGGCCATTGACCGAAGTCCTTCAGCCACTTATTTTATTATTTTTTATATTTATTTGATTTATTTGTTTTATACAAATAAATAAATAAATACATTTTACGCGGTCAAATGGTTCGTTAAAAAAAAAAAAAATACATACACCGGCGAGAAGCCCATAGAATTTCTCGTAGGTTCGATTAGCCGCGCAGCAGTCCAAGAACATGTGGCAAAGATCGACTTCCCGCCCCGGCTGAAGTTGCATCTTCATCAGGGTGTGGGCGCACGCCTCGAAGTCGAGGGACGAGTGAATCGTCAGATATATCGTTCTCCGCAGAGCGGTCAGATTCGTTTCGGTGTTATCGACGATGACACCCTCTTTGGCTTCGCCCTCGGCGTCGCTGCTCGCCTCGTCCGAGCTGTCGTCATCGTCGCCGTCCCCTTCGCTCTCCGATCCGCTGCCGTCGGTGTCCAGTATGACTTTGCTCAGCTGCTTGTACTTCTCCTCGCTGGCGACGTAATCCGGATCAAACTTGAAGACGTTCAATATGTCCTGAGACTCCATGGCCTCGTCCAGCGTAATAAGGTGCGTGTATTGATTATCTTCCTCGACGAGGTCGAGCTCTTCGCTCACGGCCTCGTGATCCTTGAATCCGTCCTTCCGTATTTGGAACATCACTTCGATCATGTACTGAACCCTCTTGTCCAGTTGACCCTCGTGCAGTATATTTCTCAGCATCTCGAAAATAGCTTCGATTCCCTTTCGGGACACCTCGGTGAGCTTCATTCCGCATTCTTTGAGAATAACGATCGCCACCTCGATGGAATCGTCGGTCGGCGTTTCGACGAGCAGCATCAAAAATTCTAGCGCGAGAATCTCGTGGGCGACGCGTTGATTCACCAGATGAGCTATGAACGTTCCCGAGGATATGCAGAGTGGCTTGTTGTGCCGGGTGAAGCCTCGTTTGAATTGTATGACCAGCCTTCGCAGCAGCAATTCGCCGATATTGGGGAACTGGAAATAATTAAACGGACCATGTTATTTTTAGTTACGATACTATATCTGCTATTAAGGACGGAGTCTCGCTGCGCACTGACTTCGCATAAGTTCGACAACAATAAGAGAAAATTGCAAGTACTTCCTGATCGTGGAAAAATCTGAAAAAAATCATCTATACTGAAGGTACTGAGAAGATTAATTTTCCATAATAATAATTGCAAAATGTTATTAACAAATTCATCAAAAAATTAATTGGTTAAGAAATTACTCGGCAACAAAACTTTTTTTTTTATGAAAATGATTCGTTTTTTTTCTGAATACGTATGAATTTGTTCAGATTTTTAAGTAATCGTTGATTTTTTATTTTTTTATAGAACAAAATCAACGAGTACTTAAAAATCTGAAAAAATTCATACTTATTATAGGCACTGAAAAGATTCATTTTGCATCATAATAATTTCAAAATGTTCTTAACAAATTGTTGAACAAAAGTTGTTCATCAAAATATGTGGTAACTCAACTTTTTTTTTTAAATTCTTGCCCGAATTTCTCGAATTTAGGCAAAATGAACACCACTCGCTCCAACCTCCTTAAGGTGATGTGAACCCACTGTCTACCTGCTCCACGCCCAGTTGGTAACAAAAAAAAACTGTACTGAATGCCTGTAAAACTGTACTGAATAAAAACTGTACTCAAAATTGTCTTTCTCTGTGTTTCCCGATTCCCCAGGAAAATACAATTTTCTTCTTCCTCGATGGACTGCGATCTCAAAATTGCGTTCAGTAATGACTGTACAGTTTTATGTAACGACGTACAGTTTTCGTTATCGACGTTGGTATTTCACATCACCTTAAAATTTGATCTTTTTCGTATTCTTTTCATCTTAACGAATCGCCATGATAAAAATCCAGATTTCAGACCCAACAATTATACTTTACCTTGGAGTTAACGACAGCGGTTAACGCGGCGTAAACCGGTGTAAAAGTCGGACTGGCCGCTTGAGCTTGAATGATGGATCGAGTGAGCAAACCTCGACCTCTGACGATATTTTCTCTCAGAAGTTCTCTGGTTATCAGACCAATGTTGCTCGTGTTGATCTTGTTGATGTGACCGTGTATGGATTTCTTCAGCGCTTCCCAGGCTATCCTCTGATAAGCCGCGCCCGATTTGTCCGTTATTTCAGCTTGCATCATGCGCAACTTCGCCGGCGGTATGTACGCTCCTCCGGTTTTCGAGGTGAGCAAGTCTACGGTACGTTTTTGGACTTTAGTGATTTGGGACGGATCTTCCGGTACTTTTTCGTTGGAATCGTTCTTGTTCTCCTTGTCTCTGGATCGGCGGTCGTTCGAACCGTCGCGCTTCCGGTAATCGTCGCCGTAGAATCTCTCCCCTATCAGAAACTCCTCCTCGGACTCGTGCCCGCGTTTGCGTCGCTCGTTGTCCCTCGGGCCGTTGTCCCAGTACCGGCGCATCGGCGATTGTTTCCTTTCGCGGTCATAGTTGTCCCTTCTGGAAGAAAACCTCTCGTCCGCTCTTCTGTTTCTTCTCTCCTCGTAGTCCAATCTCGGGCTTCTTCTTCTCTCCTCATAGTCCAATCTGGGGCTTTTTCTTCTCTCCTCGTAGTCCAACCGCGGGCTTTTTCTTCTTCGCTCCCGAGGCCTCTCCGCGCCTCCTCTGCCGACGTGACGATCGGCGTTCTTCCCTTTCGATCTATCCGTTCTCTCCTCGTTGTTTCTTCCGCCGCGGTCGAGCCGTTCGTCAGTTTCATCCTTTTCCTCCTGACGATCGCCCTTCTCGTCGTTTCTTCCGCCACGATCGAGCCTCTCGTCAGTTTTCTCCGTTTCCTCTTGACGATCGCCCTTCTCGTTGTTTCTTCCGCCGCGGTCGAGCCTCTCGTCAGTTTTCTCCGTTTCCTCTTGACGATCGCCCTTCTCGGGGTTTCTTCCGCCGCGGTCGAGCCTGTCGTCAGTTTTCTCCTTTTCCTCTTGACGATCGCCCTTCTCGGGGTTTCTTCCGCCGCGGTCGAGCCTCTCGTTCGTTTTATCTTTTTCCTCTTGACGATCGCCCTTCTCGTAGTTTCTTCCCACGCGATCTACAGTCTCTTCGTCGCTGTTTTTTTCTACGCTGGAATTCGTCGCCTCGTCATCGGGTATTTTGCTACGTTTGGCGCTGTCTTTGCCGTAGACTTTTTCGACTTCGCGCTCCGCTCTCTCGTCACCGCTGCTCCAATCTGTTTTATCCTTGACGGTTTCTCTCTCTGCGTTACTGTTTCTTCCTTCGTCTCTCCTATTTCTCTTATCGCTGTTATGTTTTCTGTGAGAAACAGACTTTTCCTCGCGCTTTCTCCTCCCGCGACCGCTTTTCTCATCGTCGTTCCCACGTCGGCGTTCGGCTCTGTCGTCAATGTTCTCAGTTTCGTAGTGACAATCTACCTTTTCGTTGTTTCTTCCACTGTTGTCCGCTCTTGTGTCAGAGCCATGATCCGTCTCTTGTTCTTCGTTCCTTCGCCTGCGCTCCACCCTCTCGTCATTGTCATCATCCAAATGACGACTCGTCTTCTCCTTTTTTCCATTACGATCTGCTCTCTCGTTCGCGCTCCTTTCGGGTTGCTTGTCACGATGACTTTTCCTCCCGTCAACTCTCTTGACGCTATCCTTCTCGCCGTCATGACGATCCGCTCTCTCGTAGTTTCTTTCATCCGAGTTTCGTTCAGGCGGCTCGTCACGATGACTCTTCCTGCCGTCACTTCTCTTGACGGTATCCGCGTCGTCATCATGACGATCCGCTCTCTCGTAGTTCCTCCCACGATAAGTCCTTTCCTCGTCATCCCGTTTGTGCGCCCTCTGATCGCCCTTCGACCCGTCATCTCTCCTGCCGTGCTTCCCCCTCGCTCTGGGACTATTCGTCTCGTCATTTAGTCTCCTATCTGTGCTCTCTGCGTCACACTCCGGTCTCTTGACGGAGCCACGCTCACTACCTGCAGTTTTCTCTTCGCTCTCGTTCCTTCTCCTGCTACGTTTCTCGTCGTTCCTCTCACGTTCCCGAGGTTTCTCCTTGTCGCGACCTTTTTTGCCCTCGTTACGACTCTTGTTTCTATTGGGCTCCAAGCTGCTAGATTTTTTCTCCGGCGTGGGATCGTAATTGCGACTCGGAACGTCGAAATCGTCGTACGTCTTTGAGACTTGCGGCGGGGCATTCGGTTCCTCGTCGACTTTGAGCTTTTTGGCGTGGCGAACAGGCGGACTCATTGTTTGTTCATCGGTGTCGCTGCTTTCCGGCGACGAGGACGACGAGGAGGACGAGGACGACGACGACGACGACGACGCCGAGGAAGACGATGACGAGGACGACGACGATGAGGACGACGACGACGAAGACGCTTGACGTTTTCTCTTGGCTTTATCTCGGCCCGGCATGACGTCTGTTAAGTTTTGTTCCTCACTGCCACTTGTGCGTATAACCTCACAAAACGAACTCCTATTGATTCCCTTGAATACCCTTGGCTTTGCCACTTTCCGCTGGCGAATAGCGAGAACCGCGTCCAACGTTTAGAAACGTGCGGCTTTCCTCGGCACTGGTTCAGATGGCAGCACGTTGCAAAGGGCGGGAAATACGAATGATTAGCGGGTCGCGTCGTTCAAGCGCTTACCGTGACGTCATAGCAGAAATATATCACTTCCGGTTTGAAAATTTCATTTCCCAACCGGAAGTGACGTCATAACGAAAATACGTCACTTCCGGTTTGAAAATCTAATTTAGGAACCGGAAGTGACGTCAGAACGTTGATATGTCACTTCCGGTTTGAAAATTTCATGTTTCGACCGGAAGTGACGTCATACTGGAAATACATTTTTTCGATAGATCAATCATTTTTTCGGACCGGAAGTTACGAATTTCCGGTGTTACAGAAACAAGTTTTCTCAAATTATGTTCTTCTACAATTTATTTTGTTCTCGCATATTTTTATTACAGACGTTTCATTACGTTAACATAACAAAGTTCTATACTTTCAAGGTACATGATGATGGTTAGAAATTATAATGATTTTTCTGCCTGTGACATCTTTAAATACGTTGTCCGCGGAATTTGGGCAATGCGCTTGGACGAAGCTTCGTAGGTACCAAACATTCCAATATAATTTCATTGACGAGGGAGGAACGGGAGAGTCTAAAGGATTGCAAATCGTCGCAAGAGCTTGCCCAATTAATTTCATCGCGGTTAAAATTAAAGCGATCACAGTAAGAGGCATTCGGAGGCGGGAACTGCAAACGCCTCGGCCGACGCTGAGATAATACTTCAAGGTTCCTAGATCCGCCCGAGGCAACGGAAGCATTCCCATGTGTCCACCGCCTCCTACATTTTCTTTATTTTTATTATTATTCGAAGGCTGTCACTATCATTCATCAACGATCTAATCGGCGGTCGCACTTATCATTATTTTATTCACCGACACGCTGCACGCTTCCAAGCCGTAGAGATCCTAATCGTTTTTTTTTTCATGTCATCTTCCACTTTTATTAACGCCTTCGTCAAAGCACGTTCTAAATACAAGCTGTAATATAGTACAGATATGTCGGTATGACAGATCGCGATCAAAGGTTTCTCCTCTATTCACTGATAGAAGATATCACGAGAAAAAAATATTAAGTTTTGCTCACTATTCACTCACGCAGGTGGTGTAAAAGAAATTGAAACAGAAATTCAATCACACGTCGTTTATGCATGAGTATTGTTCCGAAATGGAGTTTTAAAAAAAGTGACACACGTAAATGAGATTTCACTTTTACGCGCAATAAGAATGAGGAACGTCGGGTGAGATCGTCCTCGGTAAGCTCTTGGGTTTGTCAAGCGTTATTTTCCATTCTCTCCCTGCTTTTGTCATATCAAGGTTTTTATTATGCAAATAAATAAAAAATAAAAGCTTCTACATCCTTCAGAATTCTGACTCCGATTTTTAGATTGCGATTACTGTGGGACATTGAGTCGTTGAGTTGTTGTTACATAGTTCAGGAATAGAAGTCGCAACATTACGATTTTATTTTTCTTGCAAGTAACGGATTTAAGAAAATCTGAATATTGGCCATCACCGATAATCTACTGTTGATAGACCGTAATTGTGTTTAGGCTTTCAAAGGCACTGCCTATAGGGTTTTGCTGGGGGAATTTATAAGTAAAAAAAAGAAAAAGAAACGAACGTTGAGAACGTTGTTTTTTGTTTTCTGCGGTTAACAATATATCACAACAATTGAAAATAGAGCAGATTCGGATAAGTCGATGACAGCCAGTGCCAATACCTCAATTATTAATCGGTTCTCGGGTTGATCTATATAGCGCTATTCTAATACATCAAGTCGACGATGTTCGGATTTCGGTTCGTACAATATTTTTTTAATAGGCTGTTTCGTAAGTTTTTGAAAATTAATCGCAAAATCGATTTACCGAAAGTCATTCCGTGTGGCCGTTCAAAGGTTCAGATTTTTACGCAATTCTGCGACATTGCGTATTAACCTTAAATATCTCGAATGCGAAACTTTGAGCGGCCATTTAGTGTCTTGAGCGGCCATTTCGTGTCCCGGCCACCGCACAACGCACGTTGCAATCCGATCTCCAAATAATATAGACAACGGTGCGATTTTTTCCCCACTACATAACCATCTATGTTCCTTACTCGTATCGATGAACTCTACACGAATGCTTATCAATTTAGAGGCACATTTCTAAGAGTTTTTGTTTCATTGTGTTCTTCCCTTTATGTTATTGTTTGCGAAATTTTTGTTCGTTACAGTCACGAACTTTCAACGACTTCTGCGAGGCTTTCATTTTCTCTCTTTTATTATTATTTATTATGCACCAGGGCAACGAATTTGGCATGCTACATGTCACTCAATAAAGTCACACGTTCCTAATTGTCTGTCCGCCAGTCTCAACTTCGCGTCTTTCAAATCGCCCTTCACGCTCATTTTTAAAAAATGTTGCATAATTTTGCATAATACTCGTATTCCAATGTGAAAGGCTTAGGATATTCGCACGGCGAATTAAACAAAATATGTTAAGAGTGTGTACATACACAAAACAAAATATTTTAGTAGAATTCCAATTTTGATTTTCTAATTATTATCATCGATGGAAATAAAATTCCATATTTAAATTTTAACTGATTTTTCGTTAGCTCAGTTGGCTTCCGGAACGCGGATGACATCGAATTGAGCAGAATTAAAAGAAATATTTTGTCAAAACAAATGTCCACGTTCCAATAATTAAAATTTTTAAAAACTCTACAAATGCAATCATATTCAAATTTCATTTTTTTTTGTATGCCTGTATTAGGGAAAAATATTCAAGTTGGTGGTAACATGTGATGCGCTACCACGAGCGTGAAGTAGCGATCTTAAGATTCCAATTACGATTCAACGATCACCGTGCATACAGCTCGAATTTTCTTTTTGCAGTGTTTTGTTCGTTCGTGACTCTGCCTAAGCTCTACAATATTTTTCGTCGGTCGGTAACATCGACGTTGCACCCATTTATTATGTGCGCGTACTACGTGATGCGGCACATCGATCTCTACACTTATATCAACGAACATCGATCAGCCTACAAGTTTTCACAAATAAAAGCCACCGTGACAAACGCAAATACAAAGATCATTTCTGTATTTACTTTTCTCTCAAGGAAGACCGTAAGGATATTCTATTTATAATGTTCGCGCACGCTTCGGCGAGTGAACGTGAATCCCACACCCGACGATCCTTATCGCAATCGACGAAAAAAAAAAAAAACGAACATCCACCGTGTTCGAGAGCCTGCCAACCCCCGCCGCCCTGCCCATCTCCGGAATGTTTAAATAATATTTCTATATTAACAAAAAAAAAAAAAAAAAAAAAAAAAAAAAAAAAAAAAAAAAAAAAAAAAAAAAAAAAAAAAATTATCGAAACTCGAACGATTACGCGAGTTTGCACGATATAATCCTACTGGCGTGCGAATGCTTTATAGAATGTACACAGCAGGACAGCGAAAACATCTAGACCATAGTGTTTGCGACCGTCTCACTTTTTTTTTTTCCTCCGATTATATACGTTCATTGTTTTTCTTGTTGTTTCCGTTGTGTCAAACGCTAACCCTTTGAAATATCAGTTTCCGGGCTGATGCGATGGCAGGTGCTATTACGAGAGTTTTTCTTTTTTTTGTTAATTTTTTTTTATTATTATTTTTTTTTCCTTTCCTATGAGAAAGTCAGCCTTCGAGCTTATAAAAATCCGTAAAATCCTCAAAAAACCACCAATCATCATCCTCTTGCCCCCCCCCCGCCCTCCCCCCACGACTTTCCACGTTCCTTGATGATTCTTATTGATTGCCGACAGTACACGTTCTTTCCTTGCGCGATCGCACTGTTCCTCGAGATACGAGAAAAATTCGATGAAAAGATGTAATATACAAATTTTTTTCTTTTTTTTTCCAAATATTTTTCGAACGCGCTATACGCACTTTAATTTTGTTTGCCTTCTTTTTTTCAGGGAATTTCTTTTTTGGTGCGCTGCGATTGTATCAGCCAGATTAAAACCGATCCAAGGAACAGCGGTCATGTAAAACCGTGAAGTCTAGATCTAGACGCCCCTCCTCTGCATCCAAACAGGTGGAGCGCTATGTTCGATCACAAGAAATACGGTGTTACGGTTAGCGATGGAATCACGCGCTCGTTGTCCGGCACCGCTTTGAACAGCACTGTGTTTCTCTCGTCTACGCTTTTGAACTCCAAAATGCTGGCGATGTTGCCGCATCGGTAACAATAATTCGGCGCCGACCACACCGTCACGAGCTTGTCGTCGAACATGTATCTATATCCTGCAACAAATACAATACGATAAATGGTACTTGTTCCAATACCACGGCGTAAACAAACTGTTTACGCCGATCGATAAAAGAAATACAGAATAACGGTAAAATTGAATGAAAAAAAATCCTAAATGTTCTTTCCTATATCCTTCTTGCACCTTAAGGATGCATCACACATACATTCCCAACCAAAAGTTTAATGCGATGAAAATTTCAGTGCTTCGAGGCATGCCAAAAATCCGAAAAAAATCAGCCGCATTATGTATGTCAAGAAATTTGTTTTTGCATAATAATAATGCCAAAAAGTTATCAACAAATAATTCGAAAAATTAATTGTTTAAAAATAAATCAGACGACCTCTTATTTTCTTATTTTAAATGAATTCTTTGATTTTTCGGAATTCATATGAATTTTTTCAGAATTTTCTGTCATTTCAAAATTTTTTTTTTCGAAAATGTAAAAAATCGTTGCAGAGCCAGGTTTTCTGGATATGGTTCAGTATTATGATTCTATAGTAAACACAAAAGGTTTGGAGGTCATTGCGCCAACCGTTCCGCAGTTACGGCCTTAAAAAAAAATCAAAAACGAAAGTTCAAAAATAATAGAATATTTTGAAAAAATTTATGTGGCTTCTAGAAAATCAATGAATTCATTTGAAAAGAGAAAAAAAAGGTTTTTCTAATTATTTGTTGAACAATTT
>JAPYZC010001882.1:0-16775 GCA_030522665.1 Ichneumoninae sp. A BG-2022a | reverse complement strand
AAGGAGGGAGTCTCGCTGCGCGCTGACTTCGCATAAGTTCGACAACAATAAGAGAAAATTGCAAGTACTTCTTGAAGGTGTAAAAATCTGAAAAAAATCTTGTATACTAAAGGTACTGAGAAGATTAATTTTGCATAATAATAATTGCAAAATGTTATTAACAAATTCATCAAAACATTAATCGTTTAACAAATTACCCAGCAACAAAACTTTTTTTTTTAATGAAAGTGATTCGTTTATTTTTCTGAATACGTATGAATTTTTTCAGATTTTTAAGTAATCGTTGATTTTTGTTCTATAAAAAAAAATAAAAAATGATTTTTTCAATTCAATTTTCTCTTATTGTTGTCGAACTTATGCGAAGTCAGCACGCAGCAAGACTCGTTCCTTAACGAAATCGAAATTGACCGCGGTAGTATGTCCGACCCAACATGTCGTCGGGCAAATGGCATTTTTGACCCACCAATTAGGTATTTCCAGCATGACGTCACTTCCGGTCAGAAAACGACATTCTCAAACCCGAAATGACGTATTTCTGGCATGACGACACTTCCGGTAAAGATAAATTTAGATTTTCGAACCAGAAGTGACGTCACTTCCCCGCGTGACGTCACTTTCTCGCGTAACGTCACTTTCCCGCGTAACGTCACTTTCCCGCGTAACGTCACTTTCCATTTTAAAGTGAAATTCTCCAACCAGAAGTGACGTAACAGAGAAAAAAAAATCATCTGCCATGGAGTTTCGTAGTAGCATTACCCAGTGCTTATCAGTGCTCGGAGAATCGTCTCCGCTTTGGCTACCTGCGCCAGTCTGACCGACATGACGTGGCGTACGGTAGCCAGTGTAGAAACCAGCGATGGACCGTTTTCCGGTTACGGCAGAGTCCCACCTGGGATGATTGCGCGTACACCCTATCCGAAAACCGGTGTTCAGAGTAATGTACCTGCCCGCGGAGAGCCGGCGTGCTCGGTAATTGCGCTGAGGGAGGAGGGATTTGAATCTACCTCTTTCACTCCTTTGCCCCTTCGCCGGATGGCCGGGACGACCTGGAAAATCCTAATTTGCTCCGCCGGTACCCGTTCCGGGGCCGTCTCTAATTTTCTCCGGAAATATCTCGCGGTCTGTGCGTCCCTGCGACCCCTGTGCAACACCCCCCTCCCTTACCCCTTCTCTCCACATAGAAAGCATCGCCGTCTCTAGCAAGGCTGAAATCCCGCGACGGGTACAACGATACGCTCCGCCTCATTCCCCGCGAGCCTCGGAGGCGACGGGGAATTTCATTCGAAATTTCCGGGCGTCTTCTTCTTCTTCGAGGGTTCCTTGAAACCCGCTTCCATTCGCCGTCAGCCGAGAGAGAACGAGAGAGGAAGTCCCCCTCTGTATATACAGCGGATAAGGTAAAAGGGCTGAAGGGAATTTGTGAGAGCGGGAGATTATGCTAGCAAAGGAAATTGTATAAGAGTCAGCTGAATTTTATACTCCAACAATTTTTTCCCTCTCGGCGAAAAGTTGATTGAGAAAGAGCGAATCCAAAAAAAAATAAAATAAAAATGATGTAAAAATAAATTCACGAGGATTTCATTAGCGCGCGAATAGTCAGGTCTGCAGGTACGGAAATTACTTGCTCGAAAAGACGTTCTGCACGTAATTTGGAGACCGTCAAATGTGATGCGACGAGGCCACGTGCGCCGTTTGTGGAGCAGTTCTCTCTCCACGAAATACCGACGGATATTCTGCAGGACTGAACTGACGTGTGTACGCCGCTGTCTCTCCCTCTCCGGCAGTTCTCTGTGGGCCGATAATCATTCTTGGTGCAGTTGTGCCAGACGCGGTTACGAACGAGATTACCCAGTGGTCTGTGCGCTGATCAAAGCCGTACAGCCCAATGCCGCCGACCCGCAGAAGCAGAAGCGGCGGCGGTGGCAACAGCGGCGGCAGCGCCGCGCCTCTCGCCGTCATGTCCCTCCACGTCGAAATATTCCACGTTGCTTCTGGCCGCGTGTGCGAATCGCCGGATCGTCGTGAGAGGGTGGTGGAACTCGATTTGCCTTCCGCCGTGCCTCCCTTGCATCGCCGCTCCTGTCGTTTCGGTGAGGGACCTTCCGTTTCCGAAACTCCGCCGATATTGCGTCGTCTTCCATGCATCCACGTACCGCCCGAATGAATCCGGTCAGTAGGTATACCCTGTTTCCACTGTCGGGGGGCCAAAATGCCTCGAGGACGTCGAACATGACTTGGACCAAACGCGGCCGCGCCAGCCGCAGAGTAGCAGGTTCGCAATCAACTGCCCCACTCGCGGCTCCGAAAGCCACCTGGATGTCGATAGGCGTGCTGTCGGGGCTCTCGTAACTGAAATGCCGATCGGGTATGCCTGGGTGATATGGCCACGCGGTGATATGGCGATCCGGAATATCTTTTGAGGTAACCAACATATGGCGCAGTTTTTAGTATGTATGGATACAATATGATTGCACCGAAAATTATAAGATTGTACACTGAAAAAAAAAAATCGCTTGCGGGCTGCCGAAGAAAAAAATGTTTGTTTCAATTCTACTTTCAATCCTTACAATTCCGTATGATATTGAAACAAGAACAGCAAGACTGTCAAGGTGACATGTTATCGTTTCAATCCGGTATGAAATTGTACGTATTCAGAGTAGAATTGAAACAACGTTCTTACTTCTTTGGCAGCCCGCAAGCAAATTTTACTTGATTTAATGATCTTTTTTTTTCATGTGCAAGGGTCAGTGCGACATGCCACGTGGCGATATCTTCCGTAATTTCCGGGTGATACGAGCAGAAAAAGCGTTCGCTTTTTAGTTTGGCATGTGAAACATTTGACGGTGGTAATGATTGCTTTTCTGCCGTTCATGTGGAGAACATAAAATATACTGAGACATGTTTTGTGCGATCCCTCTATGTTTCTCTCGATCTAATCGACTACCATTATTACTATGACAACATCACCCGTAGTGTTCGGGCGATATGGCCGATCGCAGATATTTATTTATACACAGTAAAAAATAATTTCATAAAATCGGAATGCAAAATAATTCGTAAAAATAATTTAAGTCGTAAAATTCGTAAAATAAATAAGTCGTAAAAATAATTTTGTTAAATAAGTGACAATGTCGTTTGTCACTTGATTGAATATACGAACATGCCCTTCTGTTTTCCCTATTATTGACAATTTTAGTTTGTACTTTTGTTTGTAAAAATAGAAAATGAACAAGTAAAAATTGTGGACGTTTGTGGACAATAAGCTGTTGTAAAAAGCACAAACGTTTTATACTGTGTAGACCTGCAATTAAGTGGCGCGTAGGAAGTATCGAAAGTTCTGAGTGAATTATTTCAGTGCGATGTTTCTGGAATTGGTCACAACCAAAATTCAAAGGATTTCGAGCGACGTTTCTTCTGGCCCAATTTCTGTTTTAGGACTCATGCGTTACTTATTTTGCTTTTGCGCATGTCCACTAATATCAACAACCTTATCGATTTCGCCGGCATCGAATGGCATCGATTCTCGACATTAAAATTAAATTTCATTCGCTTACAGTCGAAACATAAAGATCGAATCCCTTCAATGAAACCATAAACAAGAGAATCCCCAAAGTTCCAAAGCAGCAGCGTGCAAAGCAAAAGTTATCTCATCTTTCACAGCCTTCAACAACAATACAAAAACACCAAAGTCCCCCGCGTTTCCCTTTCGATCGATCAATGTATGTATCAATCACGCCCGACAAGTTTCCGGATCTATCGTGATTCGTTCACCGCGCAGCATTCGCCGCATCTAAATCCGAAAAGTCCAAACCATCATGAGGTTGTCCCGAACGATTTTACCAATTGCACATCCGCAGTCGAACAGCCTCGATGACTCCATCGAAAGCTCGTCAATCTGATTCCGTACTCGATAAAAGTTATACGCGTAATTGTTCGAGGCGGTTGCGGCGGTCGCCGAAAAAAAGTGTCTCACTCGACGCTATCGAGTAAAAGTCGATAATGAATTTAGTGGATAGGCGCGCCCGCGGGGGCGAGGGGGAGGGGCGGGTGGATTGAGTTCGTCGATCGATCGAAGTGGCTGCGGCGTCGAATGCTAGGCGGCGAGTGCGTCGCGTGAGATAAGCCATCAGTGTCACTTTCACAGACGTCCGAGCGTCCGATGGACAGTTACGCAAAGCGACCTGGTTGATATCTATCGTTACCCTCCCCCACCCGGTTTACCCCAGCCCCTCTTCCTGGCGGACGAAATCCCTGTCGCTGG
This sequence comes from Ichneumoninae sp. A BG-2022a, assembly GCA_030522665.1. NCBI lineage: Eukaryota > Metazoa > Arthropoda > Insecta > Hymenoptera > Ichneumonidae > Ichneumoninae sp. A BG-2022a. The sequence continues at coordinate 12,514 of JAPYZC010001882.1, read as the reverse complement.
GTACGTCCTCTCGCCGCTGCCTGTATCTCTGATCTCTCACTCGTGCACTTCATCCCCGGGGCTCGAGGGTCCTACACGTCAGCGGCATGCAACGTTGGGCATAACAACCGCCTCGCCCGCTCAGCCTCCCCGCAGCGGTGAATAACTCATATCCGTGTATATTAATTTCGCGGTGCGGTCGACGATCCTCGATATTACGTCGGTCCTTGCGCCATCCGGCGGGGCTCTCACGGAGAGATTCGATTTGCGTATCACAATGCTCGCGCGACCGAGCGGATTATCCTCGGGTCAACGATCCTACGGCCCTCTCGTCTTTGATCGCTGACGTCGCTGTTACTCGACTCTTTAATTTCTTGGCCACCGGGAGCTTACACTTATTTATCTCGCTCGGCGGGCGGCGACGGAGCCGACGGGACCTCCGCGGAAAGTCTCCGGTTGGGCGGTCGTGTTGCAGCCGCGAAGTCGGACTCTCCATTCGCGCTTCGTCCCCGCCCGCCACCCTCGGACTCGAACTTTTCAAAGCTTTCCGCTCACCCCGGGTCTACTGCGCCAGAGCGAATAAACATTTATCCTCGTTCCCTGCAGGCTTCGCAGACCCCGATCCCCAGTCAATCCTCGCCCTCGCTCACTGCGATCCCCACAGTTCCGTCGGCCGCTGCCGACTAAAGCGACGCCTTCTCCGGATAACTTTTCAAACTTCTCTGGACCTCAAAGTTTCGACTTAAACTAGCGAGATCGAAAGATCTCCGCAAGCCTCGAGAATTTTTCTTCGATGGATTGGATGTATATGTGTACGGGTCGTTGGGAGATCTTTTATACTTAGCACCCTCGAGACTGACGCCTCGTTCTACCGTAGACTACGAAGCCTTCCTCTCGTTTCGCTCGTCGGTGAAGCGGTAACTGTATTGGGTGGTAAGATTTCGTTCGGTCATCTGCGTGACGAGGTACATTCAGAGAAGGATCTTGGAAAAACTACCGAAGTCACGTGGTAAATTTGGGCAACGTGCACCCAGAAAAATTATTTATTTGACGACCAACGTTTATTTTGTTTAAGTAAAATATTTATTTCATTTAAATAAATATTTATTTAAGTCAAATAAATATTTATTTAAGTCAAATAAATATTTATTTAAGTCAAATAAATATTTTAATTAAACAAAATAAACGGTGGCCGTCAAATAAATTTTTTTCCTGAGTTTGGTAGGGCACCGTCACTAGCGACAGGCGCAATATTCACAGGGGCCGCAGCAATTTTTGACAGACCCATGTGGTAATTTTTTTTCCAGAAGACGGGTTGACAAAATTTGGTGGATCTGGCTAAGAATTTCGTAGATAAAACTAAGAATTTCTTGGATTAAAACTGAGAACGGCGTCGATCCATTTTTAAAAATGTATGTATATATAAAAAAATTCGACCCACATAATATGCCGTTATAATATACAAACCTAAAACAAACGGTTCGCAATCGCAACACCACCGATTGCTATAATTTCGATTAAGAACTTATATTCTAACAAAAAATTACGGGGCATTCCGCCCATATCTGCAACAGCAAAAATGACCATATTTTCTAGCAGAATGTGTTAGGTTTAATATGCATCTTTCCCAGAATGTCACTGTAGTTCCCATGTACCTGAAAGTTCCGTCTTTTTTTACCGGACCTAGATTTATTAATTTTAACGGACCTAAATTTTTATTTAACTTCTATTCTCTCAGTGTTCAGAGTAGACATTAAAAGCACTTCGTTTCAGTCGAGTTGGATCAGCGACGCGGAAAGGTCAAAAAGTGTAGCAACAAAAAAAACATTTTGATAAAAAGAGGAAAAAGCTAAAAAAAAAAACTTGAAAATTATTAGGATACATAGTAGGTGAGTTGGCGTTGCAGGGGATCGGTGAGCGAGCTTTATATACGTGCCGGGGCATCGACTGGGAGGTTCGGGGTCGAGATGCGCCTTACACCTCGCTAATTAAGATGGACGAGCGACCGACACCGGGACCATGGCGGTCGGCCGGGCACACTGTCGGCTATATGCTTCCCCACGCCGTGGATTAATGATGCTCGTCGAGAGAGCGTCCGGTTCGACGAAGTACCAGCCAGCCAGTTTTAATTGGAAATCGAGTATGCTACCTCCGATGCTGCCGGCGATGGTACTCTATATACACACCCTCGGGCCGTCTCGACGATCCCCGCGCATTGCGTGCGCGTACGCAATCGAGAATCCTCCTCCTGCACCCGTTCCTCCCCACTTGCACTTAATTACCACGCGTTTAATACGCTTTGCCGACCTGCCGAACGCGCTTCAGCAGCGATGCAACACGCTATGGTAAATTCAATGGTACAGGCAAACACGGGAAAGACCCGTCGCCGATTACTGTATCAGATTCTACGATTGACAGCGATAAGGCCTCGAATTTCAACCGTGAAAGTTCGACGCAATGAGATAATGTTGCCGATGTAAGTTCAGTAGTCAAGTCGTCCAGAATGCGCCGTAAACTAGAAACTTTGCTACAGGAAACGTGCTACACTCTGGAAACTTTTTTTTTTACTTTTCGGCTTTTTAAACCCAGCATTGAGTCAGGAGGAACATTTTGTCAAATTTCTGTAAATTTTTTGTAAAATTACCTACCATTATTTAGAATTAACAGCCATTGTGCATGCAGCAAAATATCAGTCACTTTCTGATTCGCGTTTGGATTTTAAGGTATTAATTTTATGTATTTATTTGATTGAAACTGATTTATAATCATCGGACTCGTATTTCCATGTGTTATTTAAATTTATCATAATTTTGTTAAATGACTGAAAGAGTTCGTTCGTGTGTACGTTTTGTCGCAGTGATATTTGAACTTTATTATATATAATTTAACTAAGAATTTTTCAACCGGTATTTATGTTCCCGCTAATTAATTAATTTATAACAATTGATCTCGGTTAAAGCAAATATCGAACTTCGACAAAATAAAACAAATACTTTCAAATTTGTAAAATGAAATGGGTATTGCACCATTATTCTCCCTATGGGTAATATTAATAATAAATTATTTGTCGAAAGGTCTTGTAAACAATGACTTCAGTATAGTATTCAAAATCTTCATCGAAATTTTGAACGACACATACTTCGCAAAATAAAATAAAAGGGTAATATTTCATTCATTTCATTTATTATTAATTGATTAGATACAAACTATTTTACATATATTGAATTTTCTGTCCGCACAATCTTTAAAGCTCGAACGCGGATATCACCCGTATGTTTTTTTCGTATCTTAGTTCTTCAGGTACAAAAATCGCAGGGTTGATGGAGTGATTCTCCATACATATACTTTCTACATAAATAACGCTCCATATATTATTCCATTTTTGTTTCCAATAAGTAAATAATAAATTTCATATTTTAAAATCAAGTATTCATTAAAACCTATTTTACTGTGCATGCAGTCAATAAAAAAAGGAGTTTCTCTTATCGTACCGAGCGCGGAGAAAAATTGGAGCAAGCCTCTCTCCAGTCGTCACTTTTGTTGCAGTTCCGAGTTTCCCTATTTGACTCGTGTGTGCTCTGCGAGATTTGCGAGCGGGAATGATATCTATACAATGTCGCGACAAAGGGAGTTCGAGAGGGATGCGCGCAGCCTCCGGTGAATGCGACGATGGAACCGTAGCCGGGCGTCGAGAACGAGAGCTCGTGCCTCGCAATAATTTCGTAAAATTAGGTTATCCCTCGATACGAGAGAGGGCGAAGCGAGAGGGACGCAAGATACGCGGGAGGGTCGATGTATTCATGACGCCTCGGCCGTCGGCGCGAGCCCCGTGCTCGAAACATTACCGATACATTTGTATCCGGTCCGGGCTACCGCGCGTCCCGGCTATTTCCCGCGAACCTCGTTGTTTCGCGTAACACGCCTCCTCACCCTCCCACCGGCTCCCCCTCGTCGTTCCGGTTTACGAATGTTAAATCGATTCGCCGTGCCGATGTTTCGTATACATTGCGATCTGTTGCTGAAGAGGACGGCAAAACGGAGCGGGGAGGAAGAGAACGTGGGATCAATATGCGCAGACGTGAGTCTCTCACTTTTCAAAGGATAGAAAACGCTCCGGTCACGGACACTTCACTGTTTGCGACAGTGAGAGGATCTGGTAAAAACTACCGATCAGCTACGAAAAATTACCTGTTAAAAAAATTGTAAATTTAATACAGTGGACGAGAAGTTTTTATGCAAAAACTGGTACGTTAAATTGAATGGATAATTTTTGTGAAGAATTAGTGGACATTTACATTGAAATGCACTATACTGTTTAATAAAAATGTAAATTTAATGCATCGGACTGGAAGTTTTTATGCAAAAACTGGTACGTTAAATTTAATGGACAATTTTGGTGAAAAATTAGTGAAGATTTACATTGAAATGCACTATACTGTTAAAAAAGATTGTAAATTTAATGCATCTGACTGGACGTTATGTAGAAAGTAGTACGTTAAATTAAATGTACTATTTTAGTGAAAAAATTAGTGGACATTTACAATGAAATTTAATGAGAATCACTGGATTTAAAGTACTTTTACAGTAAAATTGAAGTAAATTAAAGTAAAAAACCCAAAGTTCTTAATATACTGTACGTTAATTTTTCATTACAAATGTACATGAAATTTGATATGCCAGTTTATGCATAAAAACTTTCAGTAACAGTACATTAAATTTCATAGGGATTTTTTGTACAGTTTAGGGCGTACCTGTGGCGGAAACTGTCGGATTTTCCAAGTATTCTTCTCATAATATATACGAAAAATTCTTATAAATCCGGTTACCTCCTACCATACGTGGCGCCCCAATTCCCTACTACTATGTGCTATGGTAATATCTTTCAAGCGATATAGTCATATTTAGATCCTTCTCTCAGTGCACAAACTCGCGATATACGAGCGGATTATTTTGTGTATAGTAATCGTGAGTTTTGCGCTCCGAAATTTCGACGGTACTCCCGGTGTATAGCAACGAGGCGTGAGTAATGGGTTTTCTCTCGATACTATATATATTGTTCGTGTTATGATAAAGTCGTTGCATACATTTCTGCCTCTTTGAAATGGAAATGGCACGATGGTCCAAAGGTCCATTCGCACGTATTCGTTTTCCCTGGTGGGAATGACACACCGTTCGATGCTCACCGATGTCGGGCGAAGACTGGCCGACGCTATGCCAATACTGGCCCTGTGTGACGCGCCGACTTCACCGAGATAAAAAAATGGTTGGATTAAGGAAAATTCTGTGACATACAGTCGAAGATGTTATTTGGTTGACGCAACAAAAATGTTTGTTTAAATCGACAAACTTTGAATCAATTGAAACAAATAATCATTTGACAAAACAATGCTTTAAGGTAGCTCCAGCGAGTGGTGTTCATTTTGCCTAAATTCGAGAAATTCGCGCAAGAATTGCAAACACTTCCCGATGTTATAATAATCTGAAAAAAATCATACTTATTATAGGCACTGAAAATACTAATCTTGCATAATAATCGATTCAAAATGTTATAAAAAATTGTTGAAAAAAACATTGTTCATCAAAATATGCGGTAACTCAACTTTTTTTTTAATGAAAATGATTCTTTCATTTTTCGGAACACCGATGAATTTTTTCCGATTTTTATCATTATTTTGATTTTTTCACATTTTTCCATATAAAAACCAAGAAAAATCAAAATAAAAATAAAAATCTGGAGCTACCTTAATTGTACCAAAAACAGATATCACAGATAAACAAATTGGTTAATCAAACCATTTTTGCTTCTTCAAACCGGAAGCTATGTTTTCGAAAAAAAAATCAGCTGTTGTCTGTATGTTGGTTTGAATCGACAAATTAAAAATCGCTTAAAGCGCCAAAAAATGTATTTGCCCAAAAAAAAAAAAAAAAAAAATTGCCTTGAACACATGAATTCATTTTCAAGCGAACCTACCCTAATCGCATATGCTGATAGTGTATCTGTCGGGTGCAAAACGGGTAACGGGTCTGGTCCGGCCAATCCGGAAGCTCTGCCGGAAACGCGCGCGTGCACCCGAGCGCGAGAAGATCACCAGCGTCAAGATAGAAAGACTGGGTGCGATAAGGGCAGAATCGGATTCGCGAGAGTGCGCGGGCGCAAAGCGGGCACGAAAATCCCACAACCTCGTTCCTCTCCCGGTTCCCCTCACGCTCTTCATTGCGCGATGTTTGTAAGCACTTACCCCCATGGCTTATTGTTACCACCACCCTTTTTGTCGGGATTTGTAAAAGCACTCGGTCGCGTTAATTCCGCGAATGCCCGGAAACCGCCTGCTCTCACCGCTCCACCCCTTACCCTCCCCTTCCGCGATTTTCCCTTCACCCTTCGCCCACCGCGGGTCTCTCTCTCTCTCTCGCTTTCTCTCCCCGCATTCTCTCTCGTCCTGTCTCTCTCTCTCTAGCCATGTCCGATACATTGCGCGATACACGATTTGTTTGCACAATGGCGTTGGCGTAATCTCTCCGGTTCGCCCGCGCGTATCCACACGAAGTTCGAAAAGGGAGCGGGCGTGTACGCTCGGATAAATCGTGCGGCAAGTACTCGATTTTCACGGATGTTGGGAGATACTTTGCAACCAGAAGCGCCTCTCTATCTCTCTATTTTATCGTCACACGAATGGAGCGGTTATAAAGAGCGTTTTTTATATTTACAAATAATCTGTCTGTTATCTCTGTTATATTATTAATTAACTCACCGACCTCGTTGTTTTTGTATTATTGTAACGACCGAGCATCGTTAAAAAGGGACGCGGATTATACAAAGAATTGTAAGAAGAAAAGAGTTTGTTGGCACTAGTGATAAATCGTAATCGTCGCGGAAGCGTGAATACGTCAGTTCGTCTTTGAGGCGAGTAATGTTTAGTTCGCATAAGGTTCGGAGAAATGAGAGGGGATTGTAAATACTTATCGATGGTATAAAAATCTGATAAAGACCAAGCATATTAAAGGTGCTAAAAATATTAATTTTGTATAATAATGATTCGAAAATGTTATTAACAAATTGATGAAGAATTAAATTGTTCAACAAATCTCCCGGAAACCTAACTTTTTTTAAATAAAAATGATTTGTTTACTTTTCTGAATATGTATGAATTTTTTCAGATTTTTAAATTCACTTAAAATTTTTTTTTACATGGGACAAATGTGTAGACTGTCACAAAATTCAAAACTAATTACAAATCTAAAAAAATGCATACCCATTCAGATAAATGACTGAATCATTTTCATTCAAACGTCTGGAATCATTGTCCCAGTCGCAGAACCTTTTTTCAGTGCTCGAAAATTAAACCGCGTAGCCTTAATTAATATTCATTGTACTCCAAAAAACATGCAGAGTTCGTACAAGTATCAATAAATCAGTGCAAAAAAGGCCGATGTTGAAATATTTAATAGAACCTTTGCATTTTTTTTAACCTCGCCAAAAAATGCTCGAACCGACTAGAAGACAGCTTTCAGGGCATTTTTTTACCGTGTCCCTACTCGTCAGACGATGAACCGAGAGCGGTTCCGAATTCGACCATATAGCAGAAACTAATTACTACAGTGTAAAAAAAAAAAATAATTTCGTAAAATCAGAATCCGAATTTTCGTAAAGATAATTTTGTGAAATAAGTGACAAACTCGTTCGCGCAAATTTGAATATACAAATCTCTCCTTTTATTTGCCACGAGCAAAAGTGCTCCCGTTTGCACGCTGATAAATAAATAAATAAATAATTTATTTATAGACGATAGGCTCAGAAAGATCGATCGACCTTTAAGAGCTGCCCTTCGCGTCTCTGTGAGTCCGCTTTCTCTTTCCCTAAGCCCGATAAGCTCGTCGCGTCCGTCGACGTTTCCGGAACTCGATGAAAGGTGCTTTCCCGTCTACGCGGCCACAGATATGACGCTGCACAAGAAGACCCCGGAATCGAGTCCTCGGCGACGAGTAGCGCCGATTCTCCGGACTTTCCTTCTCGAGCTCTCCGCTTCTTCCCCAGTCAGCCGTGACGGCCGATTTCCTTCTACAAAGATTCGCTCTTTAAACGTACGAGGCTCCCCTTCCGTCTCGTCGATTGCTCATCCCATCCCGAAGCTTCGCTCTCATTCTCCTCTCGCTTCCTCCTCAGTTCAGCGCACGCGACTCGCTCGCTTCACCGACCCTAAACACAAAGCGACCAAAGACATCCACGTCGACGGACAGACATCCGTATCGACGAACCAGCCTTTCGGACCACCCTGAAGATATCTGCATGATATTAAATTTCATCTTTGCCAAGTCTCTGTCAATGGGACTATTTTAGGAAGAAAAAAAAATGGTTCACTTGTAGAATTTTATTCTCTAAGTGAACTTGCCCGAGCGGGGTTTGTGCGATGCACTGAGAAAAAAAATTCAGTTGATTCAACTAAATGCGTTTAGTTGATTGGAGATTTTGTCAAATCAGCAAATGTTCGTTTGGTTTAAAAAACTGTTAGTTGAATCAGCAACATAAACAACGTTGTCTGACTGATCCGGGTTAATTCTCGCACTTTGTTGAAACAACAGATGCGAATTTGGTTAACTTGAACAACGATTGGTTAATTCGAATAGATGCTTATTTTTATTAAATCCGTCGCTCGTACCGGATCTCGTTTCGTCAAAACTACAAGGCACTTTGTTTACGTCACATGTAGATTTAGTTGAACGTATCGACACGAACGATTTAGTTCAGTGAAACGATATTTTGTTGAGCTAACTGAATTTTTTTCTCAGTGTGCAAAACGCAGCCGCTATAACTTGATGAAATTTCGTCTCGTGCAGGTGTCTTCAGGTTGATCTTTTCGGAGTTCTCACCTCGTCAAACCTCGAGAGGGACGCCGAAAAATCGCCGGGCCGAAATCTTTCACCCGGCGAATTTCAATAATCGCCCAACGCCTCCGCGTTGCGTTTAGGGCGAGCACATTCCACCGACGGAGCTCCACATTATTAGCTTCCGGAGCGTGAAACTGGCTGCGCCTGAGACGTTTAATGTATTCTATTGTTAGGCAATTCCAAAACTTGGTATTACACCGTCAAGTGAATTTCGGCGTTTCGGCTCACCGGCATAGAAAGGGCCCTTCGTACTTGCGGCTGCGGCCCAGCTGCTTCCCTCCCCGCATTCGCGTTACAGTCTTTACAGCCCGATTACAATACCCGAAATTCCGCGGTACCACACCGACTGGAAAGCCTCGCCGGGGCATTTCCATACGCCGTCTACAGCGCGGGGGAATTCTCTTTCGGGTAATGGCTCATTTAGACGAGCCTCGCTGACTCCGTATAAATGATAAATGTCTCCCGTTGACGCACGGTACATCTCACGTTGTACACGCTCGCGGATATTCCGTGTCTGCATACAGGTATAGGACTGATGTTACTTATAATTCATGATTGCCGACAAAATTTGCAAGCTTTCGGGCCTTCGAGCGCGCCAGTTTATGCACCGCCTCGCCTTCCGGAGATTACATCGTCCCGTCTACGTGCCTTCGCTCGGTGGCTCGTCAACCCTCGCACCTCCGACGCTCCTTTTTCTAACCGAGCCAATCGCGACCCGACGACCCACTTTCGCGGCCCGGCGAACTCTCCCGCGCGAGCTCTTTGCCGCGAGACACCTCGCGCCCGAGAGAGACGTCGTAGAATTTTTTGCAAAAAATTTGAACGTGACGTTACGTTATAACGTGGATGTTGTATCCAATGAGAAAAACCCGGAGATATGTAATGCCGTTCCGAAGAAGTATCTTTACGATGGAACTACGAGTCGGAGTACTTGAAACAGTCTGAAACGTCAAGAAATCCCACTTTTAGGTAGCGTCCGGATGTATGTGTGTGTGTGTGTATGTGGAATCGAGGTGACATGTGTATGTGAAATCGTAGAATTTTGCAAAAAAATGCAAACTGGCCGCCACATTACGTTATACCGTTTTATATGTTTAAGATTTTATCTACCTAATTCTCTCGTAATTCGTGTAATATGTTAGTGATTTTATCTACCTAATTCTCTTCAACAGCTGAAATAAGAGTACTCTTCTTTCAGGGGTTGAAGAGAATTAGGCAAATAAAAAGTTTCGTTCGTTTGTCCATATTTTATACTTTTTGACCATTCCAGTAATTTGTTGGTTTTTTTTTGCAGGAACTCTTCGATCTTTTTATTTATCTTTTGTTGCAACAAACATATCTTTCCATATGAAATATTTGGTTCTTTTTCCATGGCCGATTTTCACCTTCTACAATATTTTGTAACTATGAGCTACAATTGTAGAAAACTTTGTTTTTTAACCTTCGGTAGCGACCTCTAAAACTGCTTTGATTTCACAGGGATTTAGCAGAGTTTGTTCTTATTCGTTAGAATTTTTTTTACAAATTTAGATTTTCCGATGTTTAAAATGTTTTAAATAGCCGGTAGCGGCCTCTAAAAATGCATTAATTTCGGAAATCGTTCGCACGTTCCATTTCTATTTTATGTCTCACGATAATTCGGGGTGGCGCCCAGAAAATTAAAAAATGTTCAATTTAAGGATGAATTTTTATTTAATGTGTATTTATGACATCTGCATAATTTAAACCAGCTATGACTCAGAAACGGATTAAGATAGTGGGTTGAAAATGCGTACACCAGTAGAGTGGTCACGTCTCTTTTTCGGTCAATTTTCGAGATTTTGCATCGAATTTTTAAAAAATGTCTGCGGTCCACGAGTTTTCTCAAACGGAAGTTATGCCCAAAACAATGAAACACAAGGCAACATGTGCAAATTACTTTGCATCATTGTTCCTTTCAGCAACCATTGTCACATTCCGTCCAATGTATTTTTCCTCGCCGATTACGAATATCCAACTTATTGTACTCCCAGAGTGGCATTCGATGCAGAGCCTCCAGGGCGTGAAACTACATTATACCATGTCTGTTCAATCCAATGACAAAAAAAAAACCCGTAAAAACATAACGCGCTCCCGAAAAAGTATCTCCGCGATGGATCTCCGAGCGGTTACCTCAGCGCCGGCAGAAGTCACCGAGAGATAATTCACGGTTGTTCCCCCTCCCCCCCTTTCATCGCCCCCCTTTTTCATAACACCAGCGTTATTATACCGTGATTTATCGCAGCCCAGTCGGAGGAACGGTATTCCGGCAAAAAGATGCGGGGCGTACGAATTTCTCGGATACACATATTCGTCGTTGAATGCTACAGGCACGTTGGGTAACCCACGTAAGGACGACCTCGCGACGATAAATCCCGCATAGTTTTTTGTCCCAGCCCCCCCTCATCCCCCGAGCTTCCGTATCGTACGTATCCGGTGAAATCGTACGAGCTCGCCGGAACGAAGCGTTTGGATGGAAATCCCGTGCGCCTCGGTGTCCCCGGCTGGGCGTTTATCGCGTGAAATTGGAGTATCTCGCAGTTTACACACGGTGCAGTCTGCGTTGTTTGTGCATCGGCGCGATACGGAGCTGCCGGTATGCGCAGATGGATAGTTGGCTGGCGCACCGGTCGAGGAGGAAGCTCAAGGAGTGAGGGAGTGGCTGCAACGGGATACTTTGACGTTGCATCGGTAAACCCGAGATTGAAACGACCTGTCGCGACCCCGAGAGGAAGCTCCCCATCATCGACCGTCGAGCGAACGGAGTTGCCGCATTGACGACGACGACGAGAGGAGAGGACGCTCTCGCGATATAATTTACGAACATCGCGGACCGAGCTTGTTCCCGAATGCGGCGGTGAGCAACATCGTGGTTCTACCTCTCGGGCCCTCTCGCTCGCTCCCGACGGCGCTGTCGCGCTAATTAGCCTCCCGGCTCGATGAACTTTGACCGGCGTCGTCGTCGCCGCTCCGTCACGGAGAGAGTTCGGCCGTCTCTCGATGCGCAGCGAGGAACTGAGCTTACATTAGAGCTCGGTAAAGAGCACCTCGTTTCGGTATCGGTCGCGAGCTCCCCATCGCGTCGGCAGACTCCGTGGAACTGCAGGATGCACGGCGAGAATCAGCGTTGCCACCGCTGGCGAACGGCATTATCGTCGTCGCGAGTGAGTTCTCTCGGCGCCGCTCACCGATCCTCGCCGTTCCGAGGAACGGCGAGTTTCCTCGGCCCCGTTGCCGCCGAGCCGGAAACTTTGCTTCCGAACACGACGGATGCGACGGATGATAATTATTAATTTTGTCGAACGGCTACTTCGCGAACGCTCCGGCATTCTGCGTAAGTAGGGTACAGCGGGGCAAAATGGGGTAACGGGGCGAAACGGGGTTTTTGGGCAAAACGTCGTTTTCCAATAATTTTTGGATGCCCGAATTCGACCTAGCGGATACATCAGGCTTTTCTGCCCAGTTTTGCCATCTTGTCCGATCCAAAAATTATTGGAAAATTTAGTTTTGCCCAAAAACCCCGTTTTGCCCTGTTGCTCCATTTTGCCCCGCTCTCCCCTATGTCGTATGCTCTCGGTACAGTACCGATTTTTTTTTTTTGCCAGTCTCGCGGATTAGGAGCGTTTATTTT
>JAPYZC010001881.1:0-16794 GCA_030522665.1 Ichneumoninae sp. A BG-2022a | reverse complement strand
GAATACGTATGAATTTTTTCAGATTTTTAAGTAATCGTTGATTTTTGTTGTATAAAAAAAAATAAAAAATCAACGATTACTTAAAAATCTGAAAAAATTCATACCTATTCAGAAAAATAAACGAATCAGTTTCATAAAAAAAAAGTTTTGTTGCCGGGTAATTTGTTAACCAATTAATTTTTTGATGGATTTGTTAATAACATTTTGCAATTATTATTATGCAAAATAAAGTAATATAGATGTTTGTATGTAGGCGGGGGGGGGGGGTGGCGAAATGGAACACAGGAGCAAAACGGTCTCGTCGGATAAAACGCATTCATCCAATAATTTTTTGATGCTCCATTTCGCCCCATCGATGCATCCGGATTTCTTCCCCGTTTTGCGCCGTCCAAAAATTATTTGAGAAATTGCGTTTTACTCCTCTGTCCTATTTTACCCCGCTCTTCCCTATATGCAATATAAAAAAGTCTCGCCGCTGATGTCAGTGGACAAAATTTTAGCAATCTTTATATTCCAAATAATTTGATAATAGACCTTCTAATGTTGATCGTCCTAGCCTTGTAGGGACTCACTTAATAGCTTAAGGTTGACTCCGGTGGAACGTATTCGTGTTGGATACTCGAGACGATGTGTACATGGTCGCGTGAAATTGAGACAGACATTTCGAACGATTTAGGGCAAGATGGAGTACGTGGGAAGCTTGGAGATAGGCGTTTTTTTCTCAAACCTTTTAGGCATGGTGGTGTGTGTGTGTGCATATACGTATATATATATATATATCTCTATAATATAAAAAGATTTCGCCGCTGTTGCCGCCGCCGCCGCCGTGTCAAGAATTGAGGGGGGGGGGTAGAATAATCAGGGCTTCCTTAAAGGGTCTTGGAATGATAAGGGCCTAAGTCCATTTAGCTTAAAGGGACTTTGAACAATAAGGGTTTACGTCCATTTAGCATAACGGGATTTGGAATAATAGGGGGGGGGGGGGGAAAAGGCTTAAAATAATAAGGGTTTACATCCAGAAATATGTGTGAGCGCGCGGATCGCGCGAGCCAGAATACCCTGCTAGTACATATATATATATGTATATATACACTGAGAAAAAAAATGTATAATAATAATAATAATTGATTTACACGCTGATCTGGGTGGTCCGTATTCTCCACCTTTGTCCAATGTTATTTTCTCGACGAGTGACAGATATCGAAACGGTGAGAAAAATTACGTGACAACCGAGAAAGCAATTTCAGTTAGGAAAAAAAAAAGTTTCGGCTTCGCCGTAGAGAGCCGGTTAGCGTTCGTATACGCGAGGCAAACACGATCGGTTGTGTCATATACACGATAAACCCGCTACAAACGCGATTTCGAACAACGATAGTTATCCGGGAGAGTTTGTACACGGCACAACGGTCTCCGCCCGAATCTGGTACATGGTCCACGGTTATAGGTTGTATACGGTGCATAGAATACCGAGAATTGTATCTATGCTCGCGCCGTGGAGCGGAAAGGGTTGGAGAGAAGGCATGACGACCGATTCCGGGTTTGTCCCCGACGGCATGCGCCGCTGTTATTGGCTTTCAAGGGAACATCCGGTGGCTCTTGGGATGCTCTCGAGATATACTCTCGATATCTCCAGCACGTATACTGCAGTATATATACATATACATATATATATATATGTGTGTGTTAACGATCTATATAAAATTGTATTACCGAGACTTATGTTATAAATCGCGAAAATCGACCCTTCGAGACAGAACAGTAAAACGAAAGAAATTTGCCATCTTTCTTCTGTAACTTTCTTCGCCATTCTTGTATTTTTTATACATGTCTCCAAAACTGCCAACCCGTGCAGAAAAAAATTAAATTTCTGTTATAGGGTAAAAGTGGTGAATATGGCCCACCTCGATTAACACGTAAATCAATGATATATGGAACGGTCCATATTCCCCACTTTTACCCTAGTTAAAAAATTCACTCCCGAGTAAAGAATAACAACTTTTACGGTTTCGGACATTTTTTTTGCCGCCAAGTGTCGAATATTCGCGATAGCATTGAAATGTCGAATATTCGTGTAGCATTTAAAAAAATGAATTGTGGAATTTTGTGGAGAATAAATGTTTGTCGAACGTACCAACAATTTTGCAACGTGTCTACAATTTTCAACTCGACCGGATTGAAAATGTTGTCCCGCTCGCTGTTAAAAGTCCTCCTAGAAGTTATCCCTCGATCCTTCAATTAACCTCCCACCTCGTAATTTTCCTCAATGTTTTTTTTATCCTCGCCGCCGAGGCATCTTCGGATTCCTCAGCGAATGAAAGAAGTCACGAGAACGACACGGCGACACCGAACGTTGTCCCGCGGAGATATCGTCGCTTCGATGCCGGGACGAGAAACTCGGTCGACGAAGAAAACCTGCCTCGGCCAGACGGAAAGCAAATGGGGCAAAATGGACTCTCCCTTCGAAATTACACTTTTTTGTCTCCCGAGAAAACTTCCGCAAAATAAAGTGGTCCGTTTTGCCCCGTGTTCCGTCTCTACTTCGCGGCTACTTCCCTGCAAGCCCCGAGGGGCAAACGGAGCGGGGCAAAACGGGACAGTGAGAACAAACTCAATTTTCCAATAATTTTTGGATGCCCCATTTTGTCCCAATGATACATCCGGATTTTCAAACCCGTTTTCCCCACCTACACCCAGAAAAAAATTTAGTTGACGGCCACCGTTTATTAAGATTAAGTACAATATTTATTTAATTCATATAAATATTTATTTAATTTAAGTAACTATTTACTTCATTTTAATAAATGGTGGCCCCCAAATAAATTTTTTTCTGGCCGTACCAGCATCGCCGCTATCCAAAGGTTATTGGAAAATTGCGTTTTATTTCATTATCCCGTTTTGCCCCCTGTGCCATTTTGCCCCGCTCTCTTCTATACACACATACGCCCTATGCACCGAGCTCCGCGTCCTATTATTGGCTATCAAGAAAGCCGCTTGGCCGGTATGTCCCGGTGTACGCGATACTGTACTACACAATATCGGGCCGTTATCCACCTATCTTCGTATCCGCCAGCAGCAGCGGTACGGAGCAACAAAACCGAAGGAATCAGTGAAGCTGGAGCACGGAAGCGTGGCCCCTGGATAGAGTTTGTCGGTTCACGAATGAATCTCTCGCTCGATCCGACTTGGCCCGATAAACCGTGTTCCTTCGTCCCTGACGTCCGAAGCCACTCCGGCGATCGCTTGCTATCCTCTCCTTTTTTGTGTCTTTTTTTTTCTCCCTACATTTCTCGAGTTTTAGGTCGAACGATCGACGCGAACTGGCGGAGACGGCAGTCGCAGCGGAGAAAGCTATAACGGCTTATCCAAACTCCGAAGGTTTTTGCATGTGTCTTATAGCCTCCTCGACTCTACGTGCGCCACTCGGCAATCGCGTGGGAGAACGCAAGAAAGTTGTTAATTTTTTAACTCTGCAAGGTAGATTTTATGTTGATAAATTCAAAGTTACGAGCAGGCACGCGCTATAAATGCCGCTGGAAACAACAAAACGTTTCTTGTCCACCAAGGTCCACCGTTTTATTTACAGTGTAAAAAAAAAGTTGTTTGACAAATAATGAACGATACTGGAAGGTTTTTAGATAAACTGTTTATGAAATTTCCAAACACATGTGCGTTGCAATTATACAGGAAAATTTTTATTTTTAATTACATTTTTTGTAAATTGCAGGCAAACGATTTGTTATTTTACTATCTGGTATTTTTTATTTTCCAAAAATGTATACCAATGTTCAATTAATGTAAGTGACGTAAGCAAATTGCAAGTATATTAAATTTACCGACATATTAAATTTACAATTAATTTTTACAGTTTTAATTCAACTTTTTTTTTGTCAAATTCAGTTTTTCTTTCTTGATAATTTGACAATTTTATATCCTTGTTAATTTTACAATTTTGTTTGTTGAGTACGATTTAGAGATGAAAAAAAAATTGTGTTTTGAAGCCTTACAGAGAAGAACTGTGTTCAACCCTTTGGACTCTTGTTTCGTCTTCTTTCTCGTTACATTAGCGCGCCTTCGAGTGCCTGATTGCTATTTAAAGCTTGTCTTTTAAATAAAATCGCTTTGTTTTTCTTTGTTTCTCTTCTTCCCACAACGTTTGCCGACAAACGGAGGATCTCGTAAACGAGACATCAGTTAACCGCTAAACGTTCGGCAAACACAAACCGAAGCGGTAATAGCGGAGAAGACGAGACAACGAGAGGCAAGATCGTGCGAGAATGAAATAAAGGAAAAGGCGAATGAAGTGAGAATACCTCGCGTCCCAAGTGCAACGGACGTACGCGAGGTAATTCGTTGTTCGCCGACCTCGCACTCTCTGGCCCTCCTCGCGCTCCGTTAATGAGATCCTCGAGCTAATTGCAATCGTGAAATAACCGCACAGTAGTTCTTCATCTTTCATTCGGTTATCCAACTGCTGGCGATCTCGTCGATGCTTCCGTTAACGCGAAATTAAATGAAAACAGTGCTGCTCCGAGAATCGAGCCGGGCTCCTTAAATTACAAGGGGGAACGGAGAGAATTTTGTAGGAACGGCTACAATCAAAATATTTGATATATGACTTTGGCGTAAACGCGAAAGTCGTATGAAGCGCGCCTGAAGCTGCTACCGTTTATTAGGTAGTTATGATTGCAACATTCGCCTCAACTCGTCCAGCAAACCCATCAGAAAAGGTTTTATCACACTAGTATCGTAAATTACTATTATATTATCGTAATTTATGAACAGCGATCAGAGGTCAACTGCAGTCAGTTAATGATGATAACAACGACAGCACTTTTATCGTAAAACTAGGAATTAGAGTGCACCCAGAAAAAGAATTATTTGACGGCCATCGTTTATTAAGATTACGTAAAATATTTATTTGATTTAAATGAATATTAATCCAATTATAAATCCAATAAATATTTTACTTAATGTTTATAAACGGTGGTCGTCAAGTAATTTTTTTTCTGGGTGTGCTGTTTCTCTGCTCTAAACCCCAAAGTCATATGAAGCGTTCCTGAGGCTGCTACCGTTTATTAGGTAGTTATGATTGCAACATTCGCCTCGGCTCGTCCAGCCAACTCACACCCATCAGAAAAGGTTTTATCACACTAGTGTCGTAAGTTACTATTATATTAACGGAATTTATGAACAGCGACCACAGATCAGCCGCAGTCGTTTAGTGATGATAGCAACGACAGCACTTTTATCCTAGAGTTGGGAATCAGAGTGCCGTTTCTTTGGTGTAAACGCCAAAGTTGTATGAAGAGCTCCTGAGGCTGCTAACGTTTATTCGGTAGTTCCGATTGCAACAATCGTCTCGGCTCACCTAGCAAACTCACATCCATCAGAAAAGGTTTTATCACACTAGTGTCGTAAGTTACTATTATATTAACGTAATTTATGAACAGTGACCACAGATCAACCGCAGTCGTCCAATGACGATAGCACCGACGTTTAATGATGATAGCAACGAATCAGAGTGCTATTTCTTTCGTTTAAACGCCAAAGTCGTATGAAGCGCTTCTGAGGCTGCGACCGTTTATTAGGTAGTTATGATTACAACAGTCGCCTCGAAACGTCCAGTAAACTCACACCCATCAGAAAAGGTTTTATCACACTAGTATTGTAAATTACCATTATATTATCCTAATTTATGAACGGCGATCACAGATCAACCGCAGCCGTTTAATGATGATAGCAACGACAGCACTTTTATCCGAGAGTTAGGAATCAGAGTGCCGTTTCTTCGGTGTAAACGCCAAAGTTGTATGAAGCGCTGGCTGAGGTTGCTACCGTTTATTGGGTAGTTGTACCAGTACTAAAGTGCCACACTCGACGGGAGAGTTATGCAGACGGTAAGTGGTAAGCGGCAAATCGTAAACGTTGTGCCCTGGCGAGATCGAAATCTTCGTCGGACACGCATTCCGTTGTCACGCAGACCGTACGGCCTGGTACCGGCCGTACGGAACGGCCAGCCCGGCGCTCGCTCGCCTCCCTTCGGACGAGCGCGGCTGACACAAGCCTGCCTCTACTACTGCCGCGCTACGACGTCTACTTCTCTCTCTCTCTCCCCACTTAATTTTTTTCTCTTCATTTTTTCACTGACTTTTCAGCACGCTCTTCTCTTCTTTTATCTGCCCCTCTGAATAACGAACCATTAATTTTTCAACTTCCTGTCGACGACGTTGCCGTTCGAGCCTCGGAGAGGAGTAAATACAAAAAGGCGGGAAGATAAATGTGATATTTGCCTTTTGGAACACAGTAATTTTTTCTGCCCTCAGTCAATAGCGATCGATCGTCTCACCAGGGTAATATAACATTTTAATGTCTACTTATTTTTAGTGTTCTCGGTCATGAAGCGAAACCTCCGGCCGGTGAATTTTTCTTTTTTTTATTGCTTCAGGCTTTTTATATTTTAATGTAGACTTTTTTTTAGAAAGGTCATGGGTAAAAAGTATAGTCAGTTTTGACCCTCATACACAATTTTAACGCTTGCATACAATTTCAATCCTTATATACAATTTTAACCTTCACATACAATTGTAACCCTTACATACACGTTTAACCCTTGCATATAACTTTAACCCTTAAATGTAATTTTAACCCTCACATACAATTTTACCCTTTACACACAATTTTACCCCTTACGCACAATTGTAACCCTTACATACACTTTTAACCCTTGCATATAATTTCAATCCTTATATACAATTTTAACCCTCACATACAATTGTAACCCTTACATACACTTTTAACTCTTGCATATAACTTTAACCCTTACGTGTCATTTTAACCTTCGCATACAATTTTACCCTTTACACACAATTTTACCCCTTACATACAATTGTAACCCTTACATACACTTTTAACCCTTGCATATAACTTTAAACCTTACATACGATTTTAACCTTTACATTCAAGTTTTTAATCCTTAAAAATAACTGTAAAAGAACACGCAACAAAATCATTTTTAAAAATACAAAAATAATCATCGTGGGTAATAAAAACCAGATAAAATGTACGTTGCAGAATGTCGCGGCGCAAAGTTATGAGACTAAAGTAGTCCGAGCTGAAATCAGCCAGAGGGTGAGAGATCTCGACTCGACACACTCGATAGCTCACGGTACGCTTACAGCAAACATTTTCCACCCACCGCCCCCTCCCCTCCGAGAAGGTGAAAACGAGTGTGGGAGAAGAGGTGCTACGAGAATTCTCCACGGGTACGTGCTCTCGAGCTACCTGTGGAACCTATTACCGTCGGAGATCCCAGTAGTAGCGGCGGCACAAGCACAGCCACAACTGCCACAAGTACCCGTGGGAAGGGGGGGGGGAATGCCGGCAAGAAAGGAATAAGAGGAAAAATAGAGAGAGGAAAAAAAAAAGAAAAAAAGCGACCAGTTAAGGGAATCGTTATATAACTATAGATATAGTCGCAGTGTCATTGCACATGGTAGCCAGAAGCAGCGGGAAGGTAGTTTAAATTTTCGACGCGTACAGGCATAAAAACTTCACGTTCACTTGTTCCAGCCTCCCGACTCATCCCTCGTTTGTTCCTTTCTTTTTTCACGCCTTACACCTTTTACGCTATTTCCACGCGTGGATTCGTACGACCCGCCATCAGCCGCTCGGTAATAAACATAACCGGGTAAACTTTAATCCGTTTATGAAGTTACTTGATCCGATAGTGGGAGAGCAATTGCTGAGTCGAAGAAAGGCGAGCTTTTTTTTAACAATCTAACCTTTATGCTTTTCTCTCCGTTTTCTGCTCATTTTCTTATTTTTACAGAAATCGGTGCGAATGGAGAAATTGAGAGAGTCGCGAAATCGGTATTCCAGATACCTTGCATTCAGCTCGTTCGAGTTTAAATTTTCGACTTCTACCGGTATGAAAATTCATTTTACTTTTTTTTTTTTGTTTTAACCTTTTATTCGTACGACCTGCCATGAGCCTACAACCTGCTCTGAACGCTCGGTAATAAACATAACCGGGTAAATTTGAATTCGTTTATGAAATTACTTGATCCGATAGTCAGAAAGCAATTGCTGAGTCGAAGAAAGGGACATTTTTTTATTTATTTTTTAACAATATATCTTTATGATTGTCTCTCCATTTTCCGATCATTTTCTTATTTCTCCCGAAATCGGCGCGAATCGTGAAATTGAGAAAGTCGCTAAATCGGTATTCCCGTTACTTTACATTCATCTTGCTAGAACTCAAATTTTCGACGCTCACGGAGATAAAAACTCATCTCTCGTTTAAAAAATTTAATTTCAGTAATTTTTTTCTTATACTTTTAACGTACTTTTAACGCTTTTAACCCGCCAGCAGTCTGCCGCGGTCTCCGAACGCTCGGTAACAAACATAAGCGGTTAAACTTTAATCCCTTTATGAAGTTACTTACTCCAATGGTCGGTAAGAAATTGCTGAGTAGAAGAAAGACGAGCTTTTTTTAACAATCTATCTTTATGCTTTTCTCTCCCTTTTCTGCTCATTTTCTTATTTCTCCCTAAATCGGTGCGAATCGAGAAATCGAGAGAGTCGCTAAATCGGTATTCCAGTTACTTTGCATTCAGCTCGCCCGAGGGGAAAGAGATCAGGTAGGTCGGACGTAAGCCAACGGGTTAGTTCGCAGTCGGTGTGTGAACGGCTGGATTTATGTTGCCGAAAATTTATCGGTTCAATTTCCGTGTGATATTTAAAGTCTCGATGGGGAGTGGGGAAAGGGTTGATAGCGCCGGCGGTGAGGTGACCGCTTCGATCCACCTCCGCACCGAGCTTGCCTGGCAAGAGACGGCGAAATTGTTCAGCAACGACCCGCAAAAAACGGGCTCAGGGAGAAATCGGGGCAAAACGGATCGGTCTTTGACGATCCTTCGTTAGACATGAAATAGACTAATCGGACACGACGGACACTGGTCCGTTTTGCCCCTCGATGCCGATTCACCCGATACGATGCGGTACTGCGCGATCGTCACATTGTCCACTTTTTATCGGTTTTTTTGTCCACTGAATTCAGTAAAAATTTTGAGTTTCGCAAGCTCGCACACATCCGTGGGCAATATCGATTTCCGTGCAAGCGCCTGGAAGGGGGAGGGGGGTAAAATGGAACCCTGGGGGCAAAATGGTCCTTCGTTTCAATGACTTTTTTTTTTATTCGCATAGTTCGGCAGTTGTCGATACGTCGAAAAATCGAAAAATGTTCGTGATATGCGCTGCGATCGACTTATCGGCACCGATAGTTGGAAAGACAGTACGAAACTCCAAACCTCGTTATTTTACCTTTCGGCCATGTCGTTGGCTCTCCTCTAAATAATTCTGAGCTATAATAAAAATATTGTTATTTTTTTTTTTACATTTCAACTGACACTTGATTATCTCTCTAAACAGCACGTTTTTTTTATATTGTTCCACGTCTGGCGAAAAATTGGTAAAAGTGGTCCGTTTTGCCTCGGTATTCCGTTTTGCCCCGCTCTGCGTCCACAGCACATTCGCAAATGCCCGAAAGCGACGAGCTGGGCGCAGGCGACGCGGAGGTAAAGAATGAGTCGTAAAAAGAGTCATCGGCTGGCCCGGCGAACGCGGGGGCGCCAGTACACCGCACCGGTGTGTCACACCGTATGTATATAGCACACCCCACGGGCGCCCGGAAACGTCCGCACCCCAGTGGCCATCGGACGCGAATTTTTCAACACGAGGATTCAATTTAACGATTTTATCGACCCAGCGTTGAAAAGTCTTCCGTGATTTTTTTTTTTTTTGCCAATTCGAACGCTGCTCGCCCTTTTCACTTTTGGTAGTTTCCATCTCGAAAATATGCTCTTTTTACAATATTTAATTTATTTATTTATTTTGCCTTGGGTAAATATTTGGATGCCATTCAAAATCTAAGTCGGCTTTTCCGGAAAATTCTCAACATTATTATTTTTTTAATAATAATTTTTTTTTTATATTTCTTGTAGAGAATTTGATTCCTTTGAATTAATGCTTGTTTATTCTTTACGATTCTCATTTTCGTGTGTTATCCGCGCCTCTCGAAACTCGTGCGTCAGCCTTCGATAAACAATTTGATGCCGTTAAGTCTAAGTTGTCCACTTTGCGAAAAATTTTCAACATTACTCCTTTGAAATTACAACAATTAATATCTAATTTTTTCTTTTTTATAATAACAATATT
Organism: Ichneumoninae sp. A BG-2022a; assembly: GCA_030522665.1. Classification (NCBI taxonomy): domain Eukaryota; kingdom Metazoa; phylum Arthropoda; class Insecta; order Hymenoptera; family Ichneumonidae; species Ichneumoninae sp. A BG-2022a. Next base: position 6,578 of record JAPYZC010001881.1, on the reverse strand, counting down.
ATATTTTTTTTTACATTTCCACAGACTTGAATCCCTCGAACGAATACCTGTTTATTCTGCATTATTCTGATTTCGTGTGTTATCCGCGCCTCTCGAAACGCGTGCGTCAGCCTTCGATAAACAATTCGATGCCGTTGAGTTTAAGTTGCCCACTATGTGAACATTTCTCAACATTATTATTTATGAAATTATAACAACTAATATATAATTTCTTCTTTTTTCCAATAACAATATTATATTTTTTTAACATTTCCCCAGACTCGAATCTCTCGAACGAATGCGCGTTTATTCTGCATTATTCTGATTTTGTGTGTTATCCGTGGCCCTCGAACCGCGTGCCTCTGCCGTCACTTATCTGGAAAAGCATCAAGCTGTGTACCCGGCGCATCCACGGAGAGCCCGAGAAAATTGGTAGAGTGCACCCGCGATGCGCCGTATTAGAAACATTTCAGCAACGGGCGAGCCTCGCCGACGAGGAGATTCACGATGTTTGCTCGTTCGGTATAGAGCGCGTTGCCGCTGCTGTTGCTGCCGCAAAAGTAAAGCACGGTGAACGGTGAACATGTTGGGGGCCGCTTGTCTGACTCCCCCTCCCCGGTTCCCCTCCCCCCCCCCCCCTCCGCACCCTTGCCGCGGCTTGGCAAGGCGGGCGTGTAACGTCGAGTTGCGAAACACGATGTTAACTTAATGCGGTGGATATTTGTTGCGGCTTCGCCTGTCCGCGTAGAAACGGGTGGGGCCGGAAGAGAATATACATATATAAATGTATATATATGTATATATATGGATATGTATATATAAAGGTTAGGTGGAGAGAATTCATACGGGGTGCAAGGAAACAAACCGTAGAACTGTACGTTCGTGCTAAACGCGCAAATACGCACGGCATAGACTCAAGTAATTCGCGTTAGTGGATAAGGGCGGGTCATGCGAATAAAGCAAATTAAAACGGATTGCGAAAGCAAAAGTACCAAAGTAGCGTTACTCAAAATTTAGAAGACTAATCGGCCAACTAAGATGAAAACCGGGGGAAGGAAACCATTTCTTGAAAAAGTTTATTAACGTCGTCTCAGACACACCTAAAGGGTTTTTAAAATAATGTATAGTTGTTATTATTATTATTATTGACATTGTTGATTAAACTAAGTGAATTTGTATTTTTTGTTGGCGAAAGTGTGGATGGTTGAAGGTATTGCGAAAAATTTAATCTTCGTGGCGTTCAAGCCGAACCAGCGACTAAAATGAAGATTTTCTGTGGGAGGAAAAAAATTTTTTAAAAATAATAATATTCGTTTAATAAAAAAATATACACGAATTTCCCATCGGGCGACTTTTCGCCATCGTCCGTCCGTCGACGAGTCTCGTGGGCGTCCGGTTATCTCTGCGGACCACCAGGGTCCAAATGCACCTGCACGCCCACGATTATTATTGTTGTTTAAATTAAAAAAACGTTAAATAAATGGCGTATTTTTATTAGCGTCGACAAACTATTAATACGAATCCCAAAAATATAGGTAATTAAATTTACCAAAAAAAAAAACTAGTTTTCTAATCTTCAAGTCGAACAGCAACTAGAACGAAGTTTTTCTCTCATAGACGTCAGAAATCAGATAATGGAAGAAATCATAAAAAAAAATTCATAAAAAAAATCAAATTAATTGAATTAAAAATATACACGAAATTCCCATCGGGCGACGTTTCGCCATCGTCCGTCAATCGACGAGTCCCGTGGGCGTCCGGTTATCTCCGCGGGCCAGCAGAGTCCAAATGCACCTGCACGCCCACGATTATTATTGTTGTTTAAATTTAAAAAACGTTAATTAAATGGCGTATTTTTATTAGCGTCGACAAACTATTTATACGAATCCCAAAAATATAGGTGATTAAATTTACCAAAAAAAAAATCTAGTTTTCCAATCTTCAAGTCGAACAGCAACTAGAACGAAGTTTTTCTCTCATAGACGTCAGAAATCAGATAATGGAAGAAATCATAAAAAAATTAATTAAAAAAAATAAAATTAATTGAATAAAAAATATGCACGAAATTCCCATCGGGCGAAGTTTCGCCATCGTCCGTCAATCGACGAGTCCCGTGGGCGTCCGGTTATCTCCGCGGGCCAGCAGAGTGCAGAGACACCTGTGCGCCCACGTTGCCTACACGCGTCACTCACTTTGTGTTTCCGTCACTGAATAATATATCCGGCGTGTACGAGAGCGGGTAAAATGCTAACGGAGCTTATGCGTCTTCGTGCGGGGACTTCTTCCTCTATCTCTTCCTTCATTGTCGCTATCGGGCCGCCGGTTTTGCTCGTTCGTGCGCGGTGACGAGAGCGAGCGTGGGTTTGCACTCGGCCCGTTTTTTTTCTCGCGAAGCACCGCGCATACGAATCTCGTTATTTAGTCTAACGCGGCAGAAAGCTCGGGGGGGAGGGGGGGGGGGGGTCGAGGGCCCGACGGAGCGAGAGATGGGCGAAGAGAAATAAGGCAGAGAAAACGCTCTCGCACCGTCGCGCTCGAAGCCATCGCGAGGTGAGCTCGAAGCCATCGCGCTCTCACCCTGACATGGCCAACCTTACTCTCTTCCCGCTATTCTCACACCCCCGTCGCATTTTCACCAACTTTGTCTCTTTCACTTTCACGGGAGGGCATAAGTTTCGAAGTTCCGGAGATTACGACAATATACTCTGCGAGAAGAGCGTTTCCGGTTCGTTCGCGAGAGCCGAATGCGTTCCAACCCTTCAACGGCCGAAAATCTTTCCCGTTGGACAAAAAATTTATAGCAATTTGTCCAACGAGCTCTCGACACGAAATATATGTGAAACGCCAGGTTTGGAATGCTCAGTGTTTCTGTTTATTCAGTAACTTTTGCACCGAAATTTGAAAAGAGAAAATTATGAACGACGATAGAGAATGGCTTTACTTAACTAAAAAAATGCAGCGTGTTCTATGACTTATTTAGAGAATTGCATTTCATATGATGTGGAGTGTTATAAGTATTGTAGATTTGAATGTGCTAGATAATTTACATAATGGAATTACTCTATCAGCGTTACATCAAATTTTATTACATGTAACATTGATGGTATTCCATGAGTGTAAGCGTCGAATTTTGAGACATTAGTTTGAACTTAAGATCGCTCTTCAGACCAAATTATGATCGAAGTTTGGCCCGAACTTCATTGCGTGCTTAAGTTTGACCTCAAGCTCGGAGTTAAGTTTGATCTCAGGTTCGGACTTAAGTTTGATCTCAAGTTCGGAATTAAGTTTGATCTGAAGTTCGGACTTAAGTTTGATCTCAAGTTCGGACTTAAGTTAGATCTCAAGTTCGGACTTAAATTTAATTTCAAGTTCAACCTAATGTCTTAAAATTCGACCCTAAGATTCCTGCATGACTTACACGACTGTGATATTCTACCTGCCTTAGATAACATTACTTTACGTCACACGTAACATGTACACTGTAACATCGTCAAACTATGTCAACAACGATCTTGAATCATCCAAAGTGTGCATTTAAAAACATACATCTCACGTGACCTCAAATTACTCCTGAGGACCCGCATCGGGCTTCATCGTTGTGCACAGCACTTTCTACTCCTTTATTATCACAGCTCATTTTACGGTTTTTCGAATTTAATATTTTTACGCTCATAACGATCGTAACCGACATGCTCGTTTTCTTCACACTTTCGAAGAGCGTTTCTTCCCCTTTGCTCCGCAAATTATCTATTGTCCAACCAGGTTCGCCGCCCTAAAGGTCTTTTCTTCTTCGACACATAAAACTCTTGTTTTTTTTCCTCTCCCCCTTACCAATCTCCCACGCGTTCTCCAACGGAATCGATCAGCGAATCGGGAACTGCTCCCTCGTTGCCTGCGACGATGTGCTACGTAGACTGCGCTGCGAGGCCGCGCTGCCCTCCCTTTCGTTTCCTCTTCCGGCCACGACGGCGAGCGATAAAGCGCGTGTCGCGTTCGACTTCCGGCAACGGCTTACATCTGGCCCTTGGGAGGTAACGCGCTTTCTGCCCCCCCCCCCCCATCCCCTCCGCACCCGATACACCGTCATAAGTCTCTCGCTTCCTCGTGTCTCATAAATCGAATTAACGTAATAAAATTGTCGGACCAGTGCCCCGACTCTGTAAGGCGACGGCAGAGCACAAGCCGGGGGAACGCTTATCCGAAGTGGATAAACTGTATTACAGATAACACGCGAGCGAGAGACGTGGACCCGGCCGACAACGAAGTTGTGGGCTCCCACCTTAAGCGCGGTTAAATACTCGTGGGAGAAAAAAAATATGTTGGTCCGTATATCGTATATATCGTATATCGTGTTTATAATCATATATATAATGAATATGTATAATAATATAGTACGTTAAATTTAAAGTACCAGTTTTTGTGTAAAAACTTTCAGTCCGGTGCATTAAATTTACTATTTTTTTTAACACTGTTGGGAACACAAAACTGGCTTTCCAAGGCAGCCGTTTGTTTCGCTGCCCCAATTAATTATCCGCGCAGAAATCACAAAATTAACAGCAGTCAATTAATCGTAAATACGATCTTCCCCCCCCCCCCGCCCTCGAGCCTCTACGCATAAACAAACAAAAGGAAAACAACAGTCCTTCCTATGCTTCCGCCTTATTCTCTATACTGCGGCCAATCGGCTTACGAACAGAGCGAAAACGAGGTACATAAAAAGAAACCTTTTTGTCTTTTTACATAGAATATCGTCTTAGGGGCATCGTATGTATAATATAATACAGTATCGTCGGACATGATTTCATATCGTATATATATAATCTCTCTATAATATATAAAAATGTCGCCGCCTCCGCCGCTGCCGCCGTGTCAGTCGGGGGGGGGGGCTTAGAATAATAAGAGCTTAAGTCCATCCTTAAAGTGCCTTGAAATAAAAAGGGCTTAAGTCCATCCTTTAAATGGCCTTGGAATAATAAGGGCTTAAGTCCACCAAACTTGAGGGGTTCGGAATAATAAGGGCTTAAGTCCATTAAACTTAAGGGGCGCAATAGTGGGGCTTAGAATTGTAAGGGGAATTGTAATTAGAATTGTATACGTCAAAAAGACGTATAGTCTTTTTGAAGAACTTAGAATAATAAGGGCTTAATTCCACGAAGGGGTGCGAGCGCGCGAAGCGCGCGAGCCATCAGCCCCACTAGTAATTATATATATATACGATATATATGTTAAGTGTATATATAATAATACTGTAATGTTCACCCACTCAAGTGGAAACGAAAACTTGTAAAAGGGCATGTGCCGTTAAACAACAAACAAACAAACAAAATAATATAGTACATTAAATTTACAATTTTTTTAACTGTAGGGAAAACAAAACTGGCTTCCCGAGGCAGCCATTTTGTTTCGCTGCCGCAATTAATTATCCGCGCAGAAATCACAGAATTAACAACAGTCAACAAATCGCGAGTACAGTCTCCCCATCGAGCCTCTACGCACAAACAAACAACGCAACAAAATATGTCTTCCTATGCTTCCGCCTTATCCTCCATGCTGCGGCCAATCGGCTTACGAACAGAGCGAAAACAAAGTACACAAAAAAAAAAGTTTTTGTCTTTTTACATAGAATATCGTCTTAGGGGCATCCTATATATATAATACCGTATCCTCGGACAGGTTTCACACATGTCGAATGGAAGCACCACCGGTGTCTGCAACCCCGGGCATGCACGCTCAGGAGGATGTCTTGTCCCTCTTCCATTCGTCTCTTCCTCCTCGGCTTCTACTTTTTCGCTCTTCCCGTTCCTTCTCCTTTGCTCTCTCCTTTCCTTCGATCTCGACGTCCCTCTCACTATCTGGTTTTCCTCTTCGCCCTTCTTTCCCTCGAGCTCGAGCTCGCCCTCCCCTCCTTCACCCCCCCCCCTCCCCGCTCGGCCCTTCGAGGGGTGGCTTGAGTTACACGAACGAGACTATGCGCTTCCTGCTTTTTGTTCGTGCCGATCGAGGTGGAAATCTTTTTCCCCGTCGAGGAGGCGCAACGGGAGCGAAGAACGGGGAAGAACTAAAAGGGAAATAGCGAGCGAGCAAGAGTGAATGAGAAATCGTATAGAAACTTTTCTTCTCGCTGCCGCCGCAGCGCCGCTGCACTTGGCCGGAGCTGAAGGTGAGTCCACGGGCATCCCGAGCGTGCTGCGAGTCGGCGAGACGACCCGCGGACTCCACGCCTCTTGTTCGTTTACCCGCCGGCGAATTAAATCTCTCGCTAGGCGCAGCCCGATGTAGTCTTAGTTTTCTTTTTGTTTCATTGCAACCGTTTAAAGATTTTCATAATTTAAAGGTTTTAGATTTTTTAAAGATATTCATTTCGTATCTTGATAAAAATTTTAAGGAGGGAGTCTCGCTGCGCGCTTACTTCGCATAAGTTCGACAACAGTTAGAGAAAGTTGCAAGTACTTCTTGATGGTGTAAAAATCTGAAAAAAATCATGTATAGTAAAGGTACTCAGAAGATTCATTTTGCATAATAATAATTGCAAAATGTTATTAACAAATTCATCAAAAAATTAATTGGTTAACAAATTACCCGGCAACAAAACTTTTTTT
>JAPYZC010001880.1:0-29078 GCA_030522665.1 Ichneumoninae sp. A BG-2022a | reverse complement strand
TCAGGCAGTCAGGCAGTCAGGCAGTCAGGCAGTCAGGCAGTCAGGCAGTCAGGCAGTCAGGCAGTCAGGCAGTCAGGCAGTCAGGCAGTCAGGCAGTCAAGCAGTCAAGCAGTCAAGCAGTCAAGCAGTCAAGCAGTCAAGCAGTCAAGCAGTCAAGCAGTCAAGCAGTCAAGCAGTCAAACAGTCAAGCAGTCAACCAGCCAAGCAGCCAAGCAGCCAAGCAGCCAAGCAGCCAAGCAGCCAAGCAGCCAAACAGCCAAACAGCCAAACAGCCAAACAGCCAAACAGCCAAACAGCCAAACAGTCAAACAGCCAAACTGTCAAACTGTCAAACTGTCAACAGTCACACAGTCTCTGTTATCTATTTAATATTTCACTTGGATAATTTTTCGTTTTTGAGGCTATAAGGCTTTTTTTGTTAAAATTCTTTTTACGGACTCGAATTTCGGTAGTCTCCTGGCGGAGACGATCGATGACGAGAGACATCGGCTGACGGATGCACGGGTGAGGTCGCGCGACAGACGAGGATAGCTCTCCACCATCCTATACGGCTCTCCCCTCCCCATTGTCCCGATCGCCGTTTAAATTTGAATCGCCGAGAATCTGATCGTTTATTGTTTAAATTTGTAGACTCGTTCTTAATTTGAATTTAAGATTATTCGCTGGCGCGTTGCGAGAGACGACGTCGACGACGACGATTTGACTTGGTGATGGTCGCCAACAGCAGCAGCGACAGCGGGAGCTCTCGGAGCTCTTTCTATCCTCGGCGTTTACTCTCGGTTTCCTTATATATAACTCGCACACGTTTATATATCATATGATGTAGCGCGTATACAGAACGAATCGAATATCAGCCTATCCGTCCCGAAGACACAGAGCTGTCTTGCTGTCCCTGCGAGACCGAACAGTTCAAACTATAATACTCATACATTTTCGCAACTATACGTTCTCACTGGTCGATTCTCGTTGCCGCATCTCCCGCTTGTTCCCGGAGTCATCCCAGGCGCAAGGATACATTTACTCGCGTGTGAGAAAGCATCAACGGGTTACTACTCGGACTTCGAGTCTAACAGGCTTTCATTCCTGGTTTCCATCGTCTTTTCACACAGGAGAATTGTTTTTTGTTTTTTTTTGTTTTGTTTTTGTTTTTTTTCTTCTTTTGCGATTCCACGTACGAATGGTAAATCCAACGTGCATGGCGAAAACGAGCCTCGTCTATTACGGGTCCGCAGCCTCACTCGCGAGGGCCGCAGCAATCATTCGTTTAAACACTGTGCGATAGTCGTCTTTGACTCTCGGCGGACTCGGTACAGTCGACGGAGATCTCTCCTCGATAGGACCAACCGAGGCTTACCCCTTTCATTCGCCCAAACCACTTTCTCGGCGAAAAGATATTATTTTCGTTAGGGACTCGACAATTTTTGCGTGTGAAAGAAATTTCACTTTTAAACAAAAATAGTAGATGTTTAATTAAAAATTGTGAAATTGCGATCGGAATATTTTCTGAAAAATTAACTGCCCTTTTGGCAAAGCAGGAAACATAACGCGATGGTGGTTAAAGGGTTACTCGATGGAGTTTCAGAATATACATATATAGAGCAGATCAAATCGAATGAGTTTTCAGAAAAAATACCCGTTGTCACCAAAAACGTTCGTGTCTTTCGAAGCGTCTCTATTTGCTAAAATGATCGATTTATCGTGCACGGAAAAAGAAATTCAATATTAATGCCCGGTCGACTAATTTGGAACTTTTTAGCAATTCAATTTTTACGAGAATGTTTGATTTAATGTATATTTGAATTATCATTGAAAGACTTTTGTATATGTAAAATAGCATCGCCCGTTGATTAAATAAATAAATAAATAATACTATTCCGTCCGAAATTGCTTCATCGAGATGGCCCAGCCCGAAGACTCAAACGTCCCTCTTTCGTCCGCAATCGCATAGAGATATTTGCGCCGAGGGTGAAGCTGGACGGGTCGTTTTGGGATGCTTTTAAAAAATGTACCTTCTAATTTTATTTTATACGGTACATCACATCGATTAACTTTTCAGAATAAAAATATTCGTTTTCACGAAACAAATCGCGCCTATTTATTAATCCATTTAAATCCATTTATCGTCAACGTAAAAACAAATTAAATATTAATACTATTCGGTCCGAAGTTGGTACGTCGAGGTGGTCCAGCCCGGAGACTGATACCTCCCTCTTTCCTCCGCAATCGCATAGAGATTTGTTTGCCTGGTATAATCACGGTGACCCCGGCCAGCGCGGAGCATTTGTTATTCCGACTGTACTTATCTACATGGAATACCAAATAGGGGGATCCACCGTGAGGGCAGAGGCTGATTCGTTCGAGTCTCTCGAGTATATACGACTCTTCTCCCGTCGCTGATTCTCCTCGCCTCTTCCCTCTCTCTCGGGGCTGACTGACGTTAGTCAATCAAACGAGGAGGAAAAAATAGTCACCTTGGCGAAGAAAGACGCGCTTATATGCCCCCCTCCCGCCCCCCCTTCCTACGTTTCTCCGCGCATCTTTCCTCTTTCGTCGTTCTTCGCCACACCGTTGAATTCCAACAACCGGCGGCGCTTTGGACTCTTTGCTCTTGTTTCGTACGAACCGACTCGAAATCGAGCCCGTGCCCCGCCAGGCCGATCCCGTCCGGCCGCAGCTACTCGGAGCTTCTTTTCTCGCGACTCCCTCGATCGTCGAGAAACAGCGCAACCCGGGCTGCGGATCAAAAGGCCCTAAAACCCGCGTTGAGGGACGTGGGTTACGTTGTTTTATCAATTCTTGGCTCTATACATACATATATATATAACAGCAGTATGTATATATGTATGTATGCATGTTGCCTCATAGCTTCCAGATTGTCGAGTTCCAGGCATCTCCCGGTGTCGCCTTGCGTTGCACCTTGCCGCGACCAATCGCACCATCGTCACGGACTCGGCCCAAAATGTATTCCATTTTTTTTCTAACCCGAGTATCGTCTATATCAACCGCCAGTCCTGACAAGCGTCCGAGATTTATATTCGTTATCAAAAAATCGTCAAGATTTCAATACAAAATTCAATCGATTTTTTTTTTCAATTTTCTCCATCTCTAATAGGAATTTTAGAACGTTACATCGGGGCCAATCAGGGCCCGATGTAACGCTCAAAAATGTCCACCAAAGCGTTTCCGTCCGTAAAACTAACGGATACCTCGTTCACCTATATATCATAAATACAGTAACTTCGGCAATTCGAAGTGCGCAAAAAAAAATAATAACAATCTTCACGATCGAGTGCAAAATAGGAAACGGATCCGGAAGCTGGTTAATTTACCTGTACGCGGTGAGCCCAAAATAATGTATATTCCCAGGGGCTGCCGGAAGTGAGGGGGGAGTGGGGGAGGCTCGAGGAAGCAACGATCCAGGTTGCGCCGTCTCGATAGCGTAGCGACCGCCTAATTGAATTAAAGTTTGATCGTCCGGGAATGCCTCTTTCGATCTCGTCTCTCCGGACTCCGGTGCTCGAGTTTTACGGTTCGCTCGGACGACTGTATAATGGAATAATGGAGGAACGGGCGGGCCCGGCGGAGTCCGACGAGGGACTGTATGCAGAGGAAGAAAAATAGAGGCCGGAGGAGAGGAAAGGATAGGAAGGATCGGAAGATCGAGCCCGGACGAGGAGCGGGACAGTGGACACAGGACCCGAGGCAGCGCGGGTAGCAGGTGACGCCGTCTCCATTTGATCCTCTCTGCCTCACCTTCTATTTCACTCACGAACGTGAGCGCGCACACTCGCGCGGGCCCTGTCCATACCTTGCCGGAATAAATTTAAATTTTCGTCGAGGGCGCATCTGTTGCGCCCGTCGGCGGGCGGATTAATTAGGGACGCATAAACGTTCCCGTGTCGCATACCAGCGCGCAACCCTCGCATGCAGACACCGGTGAGGAGCAACTTCTATTTGCATCGAGGTCCGGGGCTTCGCATCGGAAAATATCGGGTGCGCGTAAGGGTCCGACTTGGCGCATGCGCACGAGCGATACGCGCGGGTATTCTCGCGCACCCCCGTATGAGACAAAATGCAATTTTCCAATAACTTTTGGATGGTGGCAATGGTCGTCCGTGGAGAAAAACGGGGTTGAAAATTCGGATGTATCGTTGGGACAATATGGGGCATCGAAGAATTACTGAAAATTCAGTTTTGCTCTCATTGTCCCGTTTTGCCCCACTCTCCCATTTTGCCCCGCTCTCCCCTAAGTCCCCGGAGCGTGGGAGGGAGGAGGGGGGACGGTGAGAAATTAAGGGAATTTGTATTCGGCGAATTATTCATAATTGAGGGGGCGCCACTTTGTGGAGGCCCGTTCTGGACTGGGCGATGGGAAGACCGGAAACCCCGGGCGAATGCGACGGGAGTTCGGCTGTGGTCGAGGGCCAGAAGCCAATGTCGAAGGAAGATGAAGCTGGAAGCGAAATGTTATACCGTGCGTATGCAACATCCCGACTATATCGCTCGATGGGACGGATCAAACGACCGGTTGCTCTTTTGTTCGTTAATTCGATTGTATGGAAATTTGAATGCGAAATTGACGCTAGGCACCTCCGCACTCGAGTCTGTATCTGTGGATGCGTGAGTGTGGGTCGGTGGGTGCGCGGTATAATTTACAGTCGCAATCGCAGATACGCCGAAGGGCGTTGCGATAGGGCTGATTAGAGAATGGGGCGAAGGATGCCGTATTGAAACGGTAACTGTGATGGAATGCGTGTGGTTACCGGTCGATCGAGCGGTTTCGACATCTTGGGATGGGAGAAATTATGAAATTTGGCGGGTCTGGTCGATTGCGAGCATTGACTACTAGGGCTGTTTTTTCATCATTTTGAATGCGTATTATAGTAAAAGTCGATCAAATTTCGTACGCTGATCCGTAATTATCCTTACCTGCTTGAGCTCACTTTTTTAGAGTAATTCCTTGAGATAAATTTAATTAATTTTTCTACCTGTTCCTATTGGTTGCCTTGCAGCGCACACCTCGAGCGTTTTCACCACCTTGGGATAATAAATAATAACATTTCGTGTATTTAATACACAGCTAGCCTCGACTTCCCGAGTTATTTTTTTCTTCCCTTCGAATACGAAAAATAATAAAACTTAATCAAATTTCCTAAGTCCCGTGCACGACGATCCTTACCTGTTTGACCCCATTTTCTTACAGCAATTTCTCAAGATAAATTTAATTTTTTTTTTTACCAAGTACGGAACACTGTGTCCTCGAACACTACCTGTTCCTATTGTGTACCTTGCAGCGCACACCTGCGCAAATATATGCAGGAGAGCCTGCAGAGGACGCGACGTGAAATGTGAGGCAATAAAATATAAAGAGTGGCAAAAAAAAAAAAAAATAAGGGAAGCTAGTGTAACGTGGGTATAGTGTTTCTGTGACGGTAGAAAAGTAGTGAGAGCTCGGTGGGGAGGGTTGAGGGGCGCGACGTGGCGCCGAGGGTGAAACTGGATGGGTGGTGTCGGGATGCTTTTAAAAAATGTACCTTGTAACTTTATAACTTTTTAGAGGATTACGTCGTTAGACAGACAGAGTGGGTTGGGGGTTGCGGAGGAAGGTTCGCTGTGTATCCGACCGACCACAGACGGAGTAGCCCTGCTTCTCCCCCCCCCCCCCTCGGCGAGGGTTTTCTTAATAAATTAAACAAAATTAGCCGCCGTCTCTCGCGGGCTCGGGGATAAATTAAGTGGCGGAAAGAAACAGGCGTGGCGGGCTTCACTCCCGTGCCAACATTAATTCCCCGTGGCTACGCCGTAATTCGGATCTCTCTAACGATACCTGCTGGAAAATCCCAACGCAGATGTACGTGGAGACTCCCACATTTTTTTATTTTATTTTATTCTTTTCCGTGTCGTTTCTCAGAGGATAATTGTGACTCGGCTTTTTATTATTTCAGCTTTGGAACGTCGAAAGCCGAAATACGTAAGGATGAAAATATTATGCGGAATAAAATACAATAAACCGAAGACGATAATCTTGGGAACGGCATGCAATGTACATACGATTTATATATAAAATATGTATCATTTTATTTTTTGTACATTATAACGAAATAATTCAGACAAACCGAAAAAAATGCGGGGCTTACAGGATTCGAACCCGGGACCGGTATGGACATTTTTTTAGGACTATCTTAATTATTTCGTTATAATATATATGATCTTATTTTTTTTCAATGTTACAAAGTACGACTCGAGTCCACAGAATCTCGGAACGAACTGTAGTTCTTATCAGACTTAACTTATCATGCACACCCTTACTCCTATCCGCAAACAACAAGTAGTTCTTAGGCAAACGGATTTCGGCGGTAACCTTTAATTCGTCGACACACAATCTAGCGCTTGACAAATAAACCTCAAATACGATTATAGTAGAACCCCGTTTATCCGAGGTAATATAGATAAGCGAAAACTCATATAACACGGATAACATACTCAATTCGAACTTGTACTACTGTTTTATTTTTGTTCTATAAAAAAAAATAACAAATCAACGATTACTTAAAAATCTGAAAAAATTCATACGTATTCAGAAAAATAAACGAATCATTTTCATCAAAAAAAAAGTTTTGTTGCCGAGTAATTTGTTAACCAATTAATTCTTTGATGAATTTGTTAGAAACATTTTGCAATTATTATTATGCAAAAAAAATTTTCTCAGTACCTTTAGTATACATGATTTTTTCATATTTTTACACCATCAAGAAGTACTTGCAATTTTCTCTTATTGTTGTCAAACTTATGCGGAGTCGCGCGCAGCGAGATTCCTTAACTTGGAGACTCGGATGAGTTGGGTGTTTCGGGTAACGCGGAGGCTCGGATAATCGAAAGGCGGATAAGCGCAGTCCTACTGTGAATTTTTCTATTTGTTATTTTATTTTTTAGGCACACGAGCCGTTGATGTTCGTAGGTCGAAAAGGGGGGGGGGGGGGGGGGGGGGGGGGGGGGGGGGGGGGGGTAGAGAAAAAATGGCCCCTACAGTGCGGCGAGGGCGAGTTGTGGATGGAGCAAGCTCGTTGCAGCGGGCCAGTGACGACGGGAGGGAAGGCAGGGAGAGCACAGAGGAGTGCGGAAAGTAGAGCGGGTGTGAGAAATATGAAATATGAAGGCGAGCGAGAGTCGCGCTAGCGGAGCCAAGAGAGAACGAAGGGCCCCCTCCTCGGCGCCCCTTTCCGTTCGTTCGTCGTTTTGTTTCAACGAAGGCGAACGTCAACAGGGTCGTTTGTCAGCTTTTCGTATTTTCCAGGACCAATCGTTTTCCCTTCCCTCGCCCCCCCCCCTGCCCGTCCGCTATTTCTCTGTATACAGCGCACTACACATACACACACACCTTCCGCCGAGAGATATAAATTGTTCTCGTTATTACGCGAACGAGAGTACGGAGGAAAAAAAACGATGAAAAAAAAAAATGAGGCATATAATAAATTGTTATTAGGCAGTGAGGTTCTCCAATAACGCGGTAATAAATATTCCGCCCTGGGGGAATATTAATTTTTTTTCCAACCTCGCAACGAATCGCGAATCAGAACGAGGCGGAACACTTTTTTGCATCAAACATTGAGCTCAGCGCTGGGCATTTTTTTGGCTATCGGAGAAATAAGATTCAACCCTTCCGAGGTATAAAATTGTTCGTTCAGCCGAAAGTTGGGGATGTTTTTCCAGTTGCACGCCCTTTCCGTGCCGGAGTGGCCCCCGGAGCCACAATTTAATAAATGTATATATATATATCTATATAATATACATAGAAGTCTTCTGTGACGACGCGGCAGAGTGTCGTTTGTTCCGCTGCGCGACGAGATTGGATTTAATTAAGGATAAAATTAAAGCCGGTTGGAGTAATTGCGTGATTAGCCGGAGAGCGGTCGTTCAGAAAGTTCTATATATAGGTATATATATGAGAAAGAGGACAAGCGGTGTGCGGTACGGTGGACGGCAATCCAATCAGCGTATTCGCCGCGAGTGGCCAATCAAACCCTCTTGAAGGCGCTACCGGCCAATTTGCATGAGATTTACATGGCTAATCGGGGAATATATATCAACACCGAGCACCGACACCGCTCCGCGAGCCGGAGGGAGAGTTACAGCCCGGAGAAACAGATGGAACAGGAAGAGAGAGGTTTTCTCGTCACCGAACTATTAACTCGACCGATGAAACCCTAAAAAAAAAAAAGAAGATCGTTACCAAAAACGATCGAGTTTCCCGGAAAAGTACAGCGATCGGCGAACGCGGGCGTGGCCGCCCGAATTTACCCCGTCAATTATGTAATGAGCGACGGTCCAGTCGCGAATCCAAATCCACTTTGACGATTCTTTTGTCGATTCCAATCGTGATTGGACGATTCCCGCCGTCCAATTTTCCTCGTTCCGGGCTAACGAGTGCGCAAAATTCCATCATTTTTTCTTTATTTCATTATCATCAGCGCCGCTGCGCCGCTGGCGGATCCCCCCCCCCCCTCACCCGGTTCGTCAGATTTAAAACCGGAAGCGGCGAAGCGGCGCATCGATCGCTCGGCGTTAATCGATTCCGGCGGGCCGCGGGACGGCAACGGCGGAGACGCGAGGGGGTGGGTTTCTCGTGCCCCTGCGCGCGAATCCTTTCACCCCCCCGACCGCCGGGGGGGCGAAATTCCCCCTGATTCGCTCATTTGTCCGGTGGGCGTTGTAATTAATCCTCGAGCGATGGAACCCGCCTTTGATAGCGTGAATCGCGCGAAAGGGGGTGTAGGCGTGGCCAAACGAGTACCAGTTACTCGGGGGTGGCTAGAAACAAGCGACGAGAGAATGCGTCTCGGCCGCAGCGGCAACCGAACAACCCCCCCGGCAACCGAACCACCCCCCCCCCCTCCCCCCCGCCCCTACTGGCGCGACGTGCCTCGCGGCGAAGGCTCGCCCGGTCCTACCCTCCCCCACGTGACTCTCGGTCAGCCAATCATCGCCCCGCTAATGAGGAACTCCCGAGCTTCACCCTTCTAATTACTGACCGTTGATTCGCGAGGGTGGCCCGGCGAGCCGAGGCCTTTCCCACCGAGGCGCCGCGGCAAACTGCGCCGTCTCCGAATGGACCAATTATTTTCTCCATTAAATCTTTTTCGAGTTGTTTTTATCTTCTTTTTTTTAGTAGTCGCTCAATGCAGCTCTCCCGCCCTTATCGGGCGCGCGAGTGCACACGGCGAAGTTTGCACGGGAAACGAAAGCTCTCGCTTCGGATTCAATTAAAGATAATATATATACATAGCGTAGTTGGGAGCTTCGGGTATTGTACTTCGATTGCATGGAATCTCGGACGTAATAACAAACGCTAATGGCGACGATGGCGGGAAGAAATTTTCTGCCGCTATCGAGACTTCAACTTTTTCAGCTCGGCGAGATAAACTACCCTTCATTAATAATAATAATAATAGTAATAACTTTAGAATACATTTTTCCTACAGTCATCGAGACTCCAACTTTTCCAGCTCGTCGAGCTAAACTACCCTTAATTAATAATAATAATAACATAATAAAAAAATAATAATAGCAATAATAATAACACTAGAATAAATCCTCAGCTCTCGGTCAAGAGTTCCCGCGGCTGCATAGCGAGAGGCGACTCGTAGAGAGCGAGGTGTTTCGGCACACGAAAACCTTTACATAGCCGTTGAAGCTTCGAGTATTGTACTTCGATTAGATAGAATCTCGGACAATAACAAACGCTAATGGCGACGATGGCGGGAAGAAATTTTCTGCCGCTATCGAGACTTCAACTTTTTCAGCTCGGCGAGACAAACTACCCTTAATTAATAATAATAATAATAATAATAGTAGTAACAACTTTAGAATACATTTTATACAGTCATCGAGACTCCAACTTTTCCAGCTCGTCGAGCAACTCTACCCTTAATTAATAATAATAATAATAATAATAATAATAATTTTAGAATACATTTTCTACAGTCATCGAGACGCAAACTTTTCCAGCTCGTCGAGCAAAACTACCCTTAATTAATAACAATAAAAACACAATTAAAAAAAATAATAACAATAATAATAACACTAGAATAAATCCTCAGCTCTCGGTCGAGAGTCTGCGATCCATCTTCCCGCGGCTGCACAGCGAGAGGCTCGTCGTAGAGAGCGAGGTGTTTCGGTGCGCGAAAACCCGCGTGATTTTCCACAGGGGATGGAAAAAAAGGAGAAATTCCAATTCGACGTCGTTGCTTCTGTGCTGTGCAAAGAGAAAGAAGTGTTCCCCTCCCCCCCATCGACGTCTGATACGCGGAGAGTTTCTCGAATACACATAGAGAGGTACAAAAATGCACCTGTGTCCCGTCACACGCGAGGAGTGCGCGCCGCCGAGGCAGCCCTCGCCGCTCCTCCCACCCTCTCAAGAGCTCCACACACACGTGCGCGCGGAGACTCACACGCACAGGTCATGTGGCTCGAGCGCCGCACCCGTTACTCTCGTTCTCTCGCCGTCCCTCCGTCACACACAGTTCCATCGCACACATTATTCCCATTTACATGCAACCCTCCGCCCTCCGCCCTCCGGTTGTACGTGTTTTCTATTATTTCCTTTTCCCACCCTCCGGTTGTGTACCTCGCAGCTCGCGCCCTCTCGCTCCGATCCGCGGCGACTTGGCCCGGGCGCATGGTATGCATCGAGTGTCCTCCCTATTTCCTTAAAATTCCGATGGATCGCGGCGCCGCCGTTCGGTCCCATTCGCTCGGTCTTGCCGCCCTTCCCCCCGCCGTCGCAACCCCCTCGCGCAATATCGAAGCGCACACCTACGCACAGACATGTGCGCCGGCACGTGTGTGTGTGTCCCCGTGTGTCTGCACGACGGCGATGGAAAATCCTCGAGCGAAGGAGGAAGAAACGAAAGGGAGTCTCGCGAAACACGGAACAGGAGAGACATAGAGTCCGGGGGGGGGGGGAAGGCTCCGGTGGTAATGGTGATGGCAATGGGAATGGTTGCGGGAGGAGCGAGAGAGACGAGGAGCGAGTCGGACAGCGGATGTAGAATGGGAAAGGAAAACCGGAGCGAGAGGGAGAGAAAAAAGGGAGCCAGGGAAGCCCGGAGCGCGCATTCGTACGTATACTATACGGGATTCCAGTTTAAAAATACAAATGGAGTATCGAGCTTTCGAGGGAACGTGCTAGGGGTGGTGACGCCGAGGGGGGAGGAGGGGGGGGGGGGGGGGGGGGGGGGGGGGGGGGGGGGGGGGGGGGGGGGGGTTGGTTGGGTGTGTAAGAGAGGGACCGGCCGGCGCGTCGGTGTAACCGTGTGACGCGAGGGACCCCGGAGAGAGAGTGAGGAGAAGTGAGGAAGAGAAGAGCTCCGGGACGGACTGCCTCGGCGCGAATGTTAAAAGGAGAAAGAGACGAAGGAAAAAGCCAGGAGCGGGGGGGGGGGGGGGGGGGGGGGGGGGGGGGGGGGGGGGGGGGGGGGGGGGGGGGGGGGGGGGGGGGGGGGGTGGGGGGGGGGGGGGGGGGGGGGGGGGTTGTGGAGGAGATATTTCAAAAATCGAATATTGATCAGAGCTGCCAATCCTACCCTCTCTAACGCGGCCATACGTGTGAGGAAGCAGCGAGCGGACACCAGTGTATGCGACTTAAAGTTCGATGTGTGTTTGCTCGTCATCTCTCTTTTTCTCCGTCCTCCCTTATTTAAACTTTTCGTCTCGCTTCAGCCCCCCTTTCGCGAGGGGCGGGGGGGACTCAACCCTCATTTCTTTCTCTACTTTACCGCGCGAGGGTGTGCATTTCCACTATCCTACGTGAGAGAAACTTGGGTTTTTCACACATACGGAGGGACACGCTGGGAGGGCTGAGGAGGACGGGAGGAAACTGCGTGTACCTCTCGTGTCGGTGTATCTCATTCTCGCGTCTTTCTCTCGGCATATTCCACAGCGATCGGCGTCTCTACTTCGATTTTTTTGCGGGCCCCGCCACGGACAGTCGGTACGGTGGTACAAGTGAGTATAAGTAAAAGTATGTAGAAGACTCGCATGGAGTACGGAATCGTGGGTATGGTGAGGTGAGGGGGTTCGAGATGGATATACGTACACAGCCGCGCCGTATGACGAACTCGGGTGAGGGTGGGGGGGGGAGGGGGAGAAAAACCGAGTGGATGGGAAGGATGAACGGAAGGGCGGAGTGAAGGTGTACGCGATGCGGGTGAGAAAAAAAGATAAAGAAGGCAGAGAAATAAGAACGAAGTAGGGAGAGGTTGGGCTGGTGTGTGCCGGTGGTGCTGCTTCTGCTGCCGGGCTCACTCAGATTACTCACCCTTATATATGGGCGCCTCGGGCTGGAGGGGGGGGGGGGGGTGGGGTTCGAGGGAAAACGCGAGGTAGCGGGTACCGGAGAGAGGCAAAGGGTAGGTCGAAATCTTTTAATGGCAACCATCCAGCCCACCCTTCGCCGGAGTCGGTGCCGCGCTTTTCCTCCTATATATATCCAATGCCTTATACCCCTCCAGCCGGACTTTTCCCTCACCCACCCGCGCCCAAGAAAACTGCTCACCCTGCCCCGGCCGCCCCAGCACCCGACCACCCACCGTATTAGCTATTCTTATGTCCAACGACGAATGCCACTGATCTCTTTCTCCCTACGGCCAAGGGACACCCTTCGGAGTAATCGCATTTTAAATTACCCGGCACGTATAGAGATAGCGGACGGCCCGGCGACATTTATACGTACACACACGCACCGGGGCAGTATCTTCGGCTACGGGCTTCTTATGTATCACCCATTCCGGCGTCGCTGGCCGAGGATATCTCCGCTATCCACATTTACGTAAGCGGACTCTAAATATAATGTATACTTATACACACATGGGACACGCGGGGAAAAAAGGGTCGGGGGAGAAATCCTTTCGCGCGGCGAGTTCGAATCGATACGATGAGACCATCTCGGGTGATGGAGGATTCCCGGCTGATACTTATGCCCCGCTGTACCTCACACGCTCGGAGAGTCCATTGCGCGCCTGACAAACATTTCTCGGCCGCGAGGAAGTCCCTTAGTTTCTTTTTTTGCCTTGTCGGTTCTACAGTTTCGGTGATGTTAATTCTACCGTCTTATTTTATTTTTGATGGAAATGTGGTTCGTTGATTGAACCTTTGAAGTAGGTTACATTACTGGTGATTCGCTTCTTTGAATTCAGGAAAAGGGCAGTAATAACCAAACGATGTATTTGAATTTTATTACTTGGAAAAAAATGGTATGCTTCATAGGGTTAACGTAAACGTAGGGTTAAACGTATTTCATACACTGAGGGAAAAATCGGGGATGGAGCGAATACACATGAGAGGTTAACCCAAACAAATAAGGTTGGCTCAATGACCATTTCGGTGGCTCAACCACCGAGAGGTTGAGTTAACAACGCAAGGTTGGCTCAACCTCTCGGTGAGGTTAAATGTGGCGAAAGTCATGGTGAACTTGAATCAACAGATCTCATAGAGACTGAGCCAACCTCAGTGAGGTTGATCGATTCAAATGACCATTGACTCAACCTCAATGAGGTCGATTGGTTGAAGTTCACCATTAGTTTCGCCGTATTTAACCTCACCGAGAGGTTGAGTCAAACTTATGTCGTTAACTCAACCTCTCGGTGGTTGAGCCACCTAAATCGTCATTGAGCCAACCATATTCGGCTGGCTCTAAGCGCTCATGTATGTTCGCTCCAGCCCCGTTTTTACTCTCAATGAATATCTAAGATCCACAGATCTTCTCGATTAAAAAATCTATAAATATATATACATGTATATATTTTCTTTTAACGCAGAAGAATTTTACTGCACATTCGCCTATGCTCTATACCGGGGGCTTTCAGTCTCACGTTCCTGACGAAAGTATTTCCTTCGTCACTCGGATCTCCTCTTAAACTTCCTCTCCTCGTAGTTTTGTTTCCTCCCACCCGTGCCTTCTCGCTCTCCTTTCGTTTCATTTCGTCCGTCTCTCTTCTCTCCGCGTCATTCGCTCGGTGGCCTGCCACACGAAGACAAAACACCGGCGGCAACGTCTCTTATACTATATACGCGACCCGTGGAAATAAAACACTAACAAAACAGCCCCTTCGCGCGCGCGAGCGAGACGGAGGAGCGTGAGGGGTGGCGAGAGAGAGAGAGAGGCCGAGCCACCCCCTTCATCCCCTTCAGCGTTCCGCGCTTTCCCGGTGCCCGGCCAACCAGCCTCGTCTAACAAACGAGCCACGACACCCCGCGTAATGGGAATGCTGCTGGCTCTCGTATGTGTACGCGACGTCACACACGAGGAAACTCTCCTCCTCTCTCTCTCTCGCACGAGCGTCATCGTCAATGTTTGCGTAGCCGCCTGTGCGCGGACTGGCGGCTCCACGTACGAACCGAGAGAGCGAGAGGAACCGATGTGTTGCCCGAGCCGAGGCACAAGACCGTCGACGGAAAACCCGAGAACCCGGAGGAGAGGTAAATCCATATTTTACACCACCACTACAGCTTACTACTACCCGCTACTTCCACAACTACGGAGTTCTCTCAACGTCCAACGAGAGCGGACTCGCCCTCGCTTGTTTCGTCCTCTCCACCCCCGTAAACCAAACCCCTCCCCCACCCCCCGGCGGCTAACTCTCTCGCATCCCTTAAGTCCCTTACCTCGAGATCAAGCTGGCTACGGATCTGTGTGGGGTCCATTTTTTTGCAACAATAATTATGAATGTTGCTTAATCCATTTTTTATCTATTATTATTAGCAGTTATAATATTATAGTTAATCGTAATAATTTTATTATTATTGTATGGATGTATGTATGGGTGTGTTTCCTTGCTTTTAAGAATACAATTGATATAGCAAGGGGCGGTTTAGCCTTAGCTTATTCGTTAATCGTAAACGCGCGCATTTTACATCCGTTGATAACAGAGTCGAAAATTGCATTTAGTATCGCAGCTCGCAACAAGTGTGACATTGCGTGATTTACTGGACCTGCGCTGCTTAAGTAACTCTTTTATTATTAATAAAAATAATTTAATTATTAATTATTATCAATCTTATTATAATAAAGCTAATTTTGTTATTATTAATGATTTCAATGTTGAATCGGTTGGTTAGTTGATCGGACTTGCAGGCTGGCTTGAGATAGCTCGGAGCCCGTAACGTACCAGTGCTCTATACCTAGTCTATCTCGAGTACAATAACAGTGAGTGATTACATGGCTCAAGAAAATTGAATCCCAAAAATGAATTAAAATTAATTAAAGTAATTTAAATTTAGGGTAAAAGTGGGGAATATGGACCGGTCATATGGATCATTGATTTACGTGTTAATCGAGGTGGGCCATATTCACCACTTTTACCCTAATCATAACCGCTCGCATTTTACATCCGTTGATAACAAAGTGGAAAATTGCATTTACTACCCCAGCTTAGCAGCAAGTCTGACATTGCGTGATTTACCGGGCGTGCGCTGGCTAAGTAACGCTTTTATCATTAATAAAATAATTTCATTATTATTTATTATCAATCTTATTATAATAAAACTAATTTTGTTATTATTAATGATGATAATAATATTACTATTATCTGAAAGTAATTCAACGGGTTACTTTCTGTTTCAATGTTGAATCGGTTGAATTGGATCGGTTGGTTGGTTGGTCGGTCGGGCTTGCAGGCTGGCATGAGATAGCTCGGTGCTCGCAACGTACCCGCGCTCTATACCTGGTCTATCGCGAGTACAATAATAGTGAGTGATTATATGGCTCGAGAAAATTTAATCCGTCGAGCAAACATTCGCGAGAGTGTATACGAGGAAGGAGAACGCCGCAGCGTTTGGTCCGGTTTACTTTAATCCGCAGTTAAAACAGAACGTATGACACTGACCGATCGGCGGTTGACTGGACTGGACAGCCGGACGTGAACTGATTAAGAGGATCGTTTCGCTTGCTCTGCTTTTCCCCCGACCCCGAGGCACACAGTCGTGTCGGGCGAGCCCTGTCCTCGTTTCTGGGCCGTGACTTGACCGGATTCGTTACATCCAGATTAATTACTCCGGTCCCTCTGCTTAACCCTCTGACCAGCGCCTCGAGGACTCGCCCAGCGAGAAAAGAAGCGAAGCAGCAGCGGGGAAAAAAATACAGTCGGGTCGGAAAATACAATAAAAAAACAAGGGTTGAAGGACCGAGACTGAGGGACAGGAAAAAAAGGGGTGGACCCTTAAAATCATAAAGATCGCTCACAGCCGCGTGCTGAGGGACGGGCGTGACGAAATCGATACTTCGTTTCCGATATAAATTCGGGGTTCTCGTTTTCACTCGCAAGGGTGAAATTCTCAATGCAAGGGTGGAACTGCTGTGCTCCAGCTAGTTTACTTTTAGGCTCGGAAGACACACTGCATTTTTTTCCATACGCGATTAGTCCCGGTCTGTATACTTTTTTTTCTTTTCTGCCTGGTTGTTTCTTAAATGCTTCCGTCAAAAATTAAATTATTAAAAGTGCTTCGGAGATTCATTGGACCGATCGTATTTCGTCGATCGCTCAAGCCATCGTACGCGCCCATGTGTTACTTTCCAAATGGCTCCCACCGGAATGATTAGACTCTATACTTTTTTTTTCATCCAATCGATTCGATAGATATATATTTGTGCGCCGGCTACGTGCGAGGGAAGGGCGAGTCGGGAATGAAAACGCGGGGTTAAACTACCCCTGTTCGGACCGTCCCGATAAAAATTGGCGTGACGGTCTTATTATGCAGCCTGGCAGCGCGCTCGGAGGGGACGCGCGGGGCTCGCGCGAAGTCTGATGAGTCGACTCCTGAGGTCCTCCTCTGGGAAATACTCATCGCCGGAACCCCTGTCGTCTTCGACGGACTTTTCGTCGCAGGGGGCACGTTTTTTGTTTCTTTTCTTTCGCCACATTTCGCGCAACTCTTTTGCCGCCTCTGCTGCAACTCGCTCGTTTCTGTTTCATGTATATTTTTTGTGGCTCATTTTCATTGCCTTTTTTTCCGGTCAATTTCATAATTTTTTGTTAAAAATAAACTTCGTAGGGAAAAAATGTCGTTTATATTTTTTGTTGTTGATTTTCGATTCTTTTTCTTCCGGTCAATTTCACAATTTTTAGTTAAAAATAAACTTCGCAGGGAAAAAAATTTTGTTGATTTTTGAGTCTTTTTCTTCCGGGCGATTTCACAAGTTTTAGTTAAAAATAGACTTCGTGGGAGAAAAAGAGGTAAAACCGTCAAGATTTTTTTTATGAGTTGAACGATTCTTCGTCCGCCCTACAAAGAGATCAGATTTTTCTGTTTCTTTCGGAATTCGTCGAGTATTGTATAGTCGCAGAGTCGTTCCGTCACTTGAGAGACGCACGGGGAGCGGGAGGGAGTCAGCCGCGAGTGGCAAAGTGGGTGTTGGGTCGGCGGGGACGAAGAGGGATGCGGGGGGGGGGGGGGGGGGGGGGGAGTTAAAGCGCCGTAGGGTGACGCTGTGAGGCAGCGAGAGGGTGAGAAAACGGCAGACACAGACGCAGAGAAAGCGAGAGGAAGAGAGGCGACAGGAAAGGTTTATGAAAGCAAAACGAGAGTGGGACGTGCGTTGCCTACCTTGCTTCTTAGCCCAACACGCCCAACACTGCCGAGAAAGCATCAGCTTTCCTCCATCCCTCCGTCTCTTCATCTACTGTGCGAGCTCTTTCAGTTCCCTTTTTTAGATCCAGCATTCGATTATGTTTTTTGTTTTTTTTTATTATTATTATTTTCGTGTTCATGACATCGAGCATGCGCGACAGAATGAAAATGTGCGAATTGCCAGTTTTCAAATAAATAACAGATGGTTCTGTGATGGATGGGTTTTCCGCACAGTTGAAAGTAATTACACTAATGGTATTATTTTAAACCAGGAAATGGATGGCCACATATTGATGGTCTGACTTGAACCCAATAGTAACTTAACAACTAAAAAATGCTAAAATTGTTTGATCCTGAAACTTATATTTTGATGTATGATCGAATTTGAGGGATTATTTGTTGTGTTTTATTAATTTTTTTATTATGGATGGTTTTGTGATGGATGGGTTTTCCGACAGTTAAAAATAATTAAGCTAATGGTATTATTTTATACCAGGAAATGTCCACATGTTGATGATTCAGCTTGGTAAAAAAAATAGCTTATCAACTAAAACATGCAAAAGTAGTTTCATCCTAGAACTTATATTCTGGTGAACGATCGAACTGGAGCGATTATTTATTTGGTTTTTTGTTTATTATTTATGATTTTCGTGTTTATGACATCGAGCATGCACGACAGAATAAAACCGTGCGTGTTCCCGCAGTTCTGAAAAAAATAATGGATCGTTCTGTGATGGATGAATTTTCCGTACAGTTAAAAATAATTAAGCCAATGGTATTATTTTATACCAGGAAACGACTACATTTTGATGGTCGAGCTGGGACCAAAAAAAAAATAACTTATCAACTAAAACATGCAAAAATTGATTGCTCCTGAAACTCATATTCTTGTCTATGAACTTGAGTTCCAAGTTTGGTCCCGACTAAGGTTGAAGCTGAAACTAAAGACCAAAGTTCGATCTTAAGTCCGAGCTCGAGTCCAGAATTGGGACTATAAATTCGGTGCTTGGACGGTAGGATTAGTCTCGGGAAGACATTTTCTTCCCGTAGGACTAAAAGAAAAAAATAAGTGACACAGCTTCCACGGTTCGATGTCCGGCACGTAGAGACAAAGTCTCTCATAAAGTCGACTAGGATAGCTCGTGAGAGCGCGTACCGCTACGAACCGGAGCGGAGTGTCACTCCCCTTTTACTCTCCCAATTTCCCCATTCTCCGGGACTCCCTCTCGCCCACTCCATCTTCCTCTTCTGCCTGCGTCGCTCCTCTTCCGCCGCTTCTTATACTCGAGCACTTGAGCACACACGTCCTCTCTGTATACCATAACCCTCGCACGAAGCTAATCATATTTTCTAATCCGACGCCGGCGTGGCCGCCACGAGCATCATCTCGCCTTCGCCATTGCCTCTCGCCCGACACCCGAGAGGCAGGGGTGGAAAAGTAGAAGAGAAAGTCAGGAAAAAAAAAGGAAAAAAAAACTCCTCGCCTCTCCGTCGTCCTCGATCCTCCCTTCTTGCTCCACTCATCGCCGTCGTTCTCCGCTATATCATATAATTTTTCCGACAAAAAGCACTTACGCTTCAACCCCTCTGGCACGACGCGACAGCCATCCGAGGCGCCCCCTTCTTTCTCCTCATCCACACCCACGGCAGCCTCTCTCGCAAACAGTTATCCTCACTTTCCTGGCAAACTCTCGTTTCATTACAAAAGCCTGCACTAAAAAAAATTGATGGCTTGAAAGAACTGATAGTTCGTTGAGAAAAATAACTTCAAAAATGACGTCTTTGCCAACTGTGACAGGAAATGAAGTGGATTACTAAGATTAGCGATCTGACGTTCAAGATATTTTTATAATAATTCTATTTCTATTTAGGTGGTACCGCGTGCGAGTGTCATTACATTTACCGCAGGGATCGCCTCCGGTATAAAGGGACACATTTTCTGAGCAGAGGCTGAGGAAGATTACCGGAAATCGACCCAGCTTAAGAAAAATATCGCAGCCTCAGGTCGTTACGTCCACTCGGTCAAAATTGCTAACCACCGCCCTACCCAATCCTAATTTAACATTTAATGTATAAAGAATCAGGCACGAAACCTTCCTCTTATGCTCAACCCGAAGGTCTCACGCCCATTAAGAGCAAACGCAACAATATCCTAATTTAACAGTCAGAAGTGTAAAACTTTTTAAAAAATGATGCGTTGGGAAGAACTGATAGTTGGTTGAGAAAAATAATTAGAAAAATAAAGTCTGCCAATCTATCACGTCAAATGAACTAGAGACCAAGATTTTAGCGATCTAATCTTCGCAATATCTTCCTACCAATTCTTTTCCCATTCAGGTAGTACCGCGTACGAATGTTACTGCATTTAGAGCATTTCCAGAAATTATCAGAAATTATCAAAATATTAGCAGAAATCGACAAGTCCAAGACAAATATCGTGGCCTCCGGTCGTTACGCCCGCTCAAGATTCCTCCCCACCCTCTTAACGAATCCCCAATTTAACAGGACTGTAAAACCCTCGGAATCCCTGGAAACTTTGAGGCAGAGTGCCAAGGAAAAGCGAGCCTTCGCCTCGGATCGTTACCCATCCAGTCGTTGCTACTGCTGTTGCAGTAGTAATGGCGCTCAGTGGTTAAGAATCGCACCCCAAACTCATCGACGATCTTCTGTACCGTCCATCTTCCCATACGTTTCCTGTATTCGCGTCACTCCTTCCAGCTTCCAGTTCATACGGGGAAGTGTAACGAGGAGCGCAATGACTAAGTCGTTGTTGCTGCAGAATAGACGGAAACAACATCGCGGTCCAGCGTGCATATGCAAGGGTAAAAAAGATGACGACTCTGAAGATATCTGCATGAGACTAATTTCATCAAGTTACAAAGTCTGTGTATTTGCATCTTACAAACTTCGCTCGGGGAAGTTCACTTGAAGAGTAAAATTGTACGAGTGAACAATTATGTTCTTCAATGACGAAATTTGAAGAATACAATTATACAGATATGTATAGCTGTAAAGAACGTTATACATATATGTTCAGGTTCATGGAAGATGCTGCACTAGTGTTGTAGTTCTGATCGGGTTGTGATGTTGCTCCTACTCGGCAACTCGGTACCGTGGGATGGTGGAAATTAAGTCAGGAGTAGAAGAGCAGAGAGAAAGACCGTGAGAGAAACCAACCCTGACACTTGCCCGTTCGACTCTGTGCGTACGTTTATACGGGCAAGTGCCGTATAAGTGCAGTTTATGCGGGTAAGGGCCATAACGAGGAGCTCATGACTGCGCCACTGTTACTGCGGAATAATCGGAGATCGTAAAAA
This sequence comes from Ichneumoninae sp. A BG-2022a, assembly GCA_030522665.1. Taxonomy (NCBI): domain Eukaryota; kingdom Metazoa; phylum Arthropoda; class Insecta; order Hymenoptera; family Ichneumonidae; species Ichneumoninae sp. A BG-2022a. Next base: position 8,139 of record JAPYZC010001880.1, on the reverse strand, counting down.
AAATGGTAGGAAATTTAATGCACCGGACTCTAAGTTTTTACGCAAAAGCTGGTATATCAAATTTCATGTACAGTTGTGATGAAAAATGAATGTCCAGTGTATTAAAAACATTGGAAATACTTTAATTTTAATAATTTACTTTAATTTCAATGAGAAAAGTACATTCATTTTTCATCATAATTGTACATTGGACTTAATGTAGCAGTTTTGGCATAAAAACTTCCAGTCCGGTACATTAAATTTACCACTTTTTTTTAGTGTACATTTCTCGTACCCGCGTTACCCCGGGTCTCCAGTTTATACGGTCAAGCGCCGTAACGACCAGCGCAATGACTACACGGCTTGCTGCGGAATAGTCGGAGATCATAAAAAAAATCGTAAGAAATTTAATGCATCGGACTCTAAGTATTTAGGCAAAAACTGGTATATCAAATTTCATGTACAATTGTGATGAAAAATGAATTGTCCAGTGTATTAAAAACATTGGAAATACTTTAATTTGAATAATTTACTTTAATTTCAATCAGAAAAGTACATTAATTTTTCGTCATAATTGTACATAGAATTTAATATACCAGTCTTTGCATAAAAACTTCCAGCCCGCTACATTAAATTTAGAATTTTTTTTAGTGTACATTTCCCGTACCCGCCTTACCCCGGGTCTCCGGTTTATCCGGTCAAGCGCCGTAACGACCAGCGCAATGACAACGCCGCTCGCCGCGGAACAGTCGGAGACGGCGTCGCGAGTCCTGCATGTACGAACCTACGAAGACGCTGCGCCGGTGTTGCAGCTCTGCCTCCCTCGCGCCGCTGCTCCTCCCGGTAACTCTGTACCGTGAGATGGTGGAAATTAAGTCGGGAGCAGAAGAGCCGAGAGAAAGACCGAGCTGGAAACCAACCCCCCGACACTTGCCCCCTCGGCTCCGCGGAGCATTGCTCCGAGCGACACCTTATCCCTCTTTCTCCCCCCTCGCGCGCTCCTCGTGTGTTAGATTTTTTGAAATAAGCCGGAATTCCCCTCTTCAATAATTCCATCTCCCTTACGCCGCCGCGGCCCGCGACTGTCTCTCGCGCCGGGAAGCTGCAGGAGCGCACTCTTCTCGGATCCATTACCAATGTCTTAGTGGGCGAGCTCACTTACAGATGTAGAAAGCGCCGCTGGGGGCTCCGCCGCGTGTATGTGCCATATAAATGAGCTCTCCCGGTGTGTCGAATCTCCCTCGCACTCGCGCGAAACGTACGCGTATGCGCGACCGGCCGCGGGGGTGGAAGCCGCTCGTCTCCGGTTCTGTAGGCGGTACCAACATGGCGCCGGTAACGCCCAGAGGACGACGAGTGGGAGCGACGTAGGGGAATACACGCTTCGAGGGTAGGGAACATCCACACACTGTCTTTCGCGGATTCGCCGGTGGGGGGGGGGGGCTGAGGGGAGGGGGAGATCCCCGTCAATGTCCCTTCGTTCGCGTTTCGCACACTTGAATTTCCTCCCGTCTTGACCGGCTACTGCCACGACTGTATAATTGCGAAGACACGCTGACCGCGCGTGTGCGGACACGGCAGCGCCGGATCCGTGTGCGCTGGAACGCGCGACTCTCCGCGATCCTTGGAATTTTTGTTGTTGTTGTTTTTTCGTTTGTTTCCTTTTGTTCGAGCTCCGGATCGGTCGACGAGATGCGCGGGCACGCCACGCCTCGTCGTCCGAGACGAAGCGGCAATGAGGGTCAGATAAGAATTAAGTTCTTGTGGTTGAGAAAATGTAAATTTATTTATTACGTTAGAAAGGAGCGGTTTTTTTTATGGTAGTAGTATCAGGGATCAAGACTTATATTGTTTGCTTTGGATAAGTTGGGAATTGAGTAATCGGTGGAATGTCAATTAGGAGGTATGTCGACTGGTGAAAACGATTCGATCGAGTCAAATTGATTTTTCATTAAATTACGTAAGGTTTTCTCGCTGACCGATTCGACCGTTCAGTGGGATAGAGTAATTGAGATGATAATTGAGTCGCCGGGCCAATTAGCAGGCCAGTAGGCAAAATAATAATTATTATTATTATTTAAAGGAAACAGAAAGTTTTTTTACAACTGGACATTTTTATAAAGCGAATTATTGATCTCAAGTACCTAAACAAAATTATGTAACAATAATGTATTTTAGGATTGTCCTTACCAAAGTGTTTTTTTAAATGTTCAATTGCCACCATTCCCTGTATGGATGAATTTCATATCAAGCGATTGATACGATAATTGTGTCACCGGAGTAAATTGTCAGGCCGATAGGCACAAAATTAACAATAATGTAAACGAAACAAAATATTTTCTTCAACTCTACATTTTCATAAAACGAATTATAGATCTCAAGTACCTAAAAAAAAATAATTTTAGGATTTTTCTTACCGCGTTCTTTTTTAAATGTTTAATTAACTATCATTCGAAGTCGACGGGAGTGAAAAATCGCCGAATTAATTTTATTTAGAGCCGACCCGCATTGTCCCGTGACCCGGGTTGCCCGCGCGGCTCGGGTTCTCGTGGACCTCTCCCTGTATGTAGATGACGGCGATGTAGATGTGCATCCGCGGCGGGGAGGGCGCGAGGGGGTGAGCCCGACGGGGGAATCGACGAGAAGAGGGATAGGCGAAAAGGGGAATCACGGAGTGGGTGTACTCTCGCGTACCGAGGCTACCGAGGGCTTTTGTCTATACGTGCGCGAGCCAATGTCCCCCGGTACATACATGGCGTCCAGGTTATAAGCGAGCGTGCGCGCTCGACACGATACAGGGGACGCAACGCTGCGGGCCAAGAAAGAATCGAAGAGTGGGGGGTGAGAGAATGGAAGTTCGCTCCCGCTTCGTACTTCAACGGCGAGCCAATCAACGGAAGTGTCGCCCCCGTTCGGCGCCAATTAGAAAACATCGCGCCTGACCCTAATTACCTCTAATTAATTAATTAAACAAGTCTCGTAAATTTTTTATTTCACTTTTTTTTTTTGTGCACACACGAATGTAGGGAAGGGAAAAGGGTAGGGTGGATTCCCGTTCGAGAAGGCTTAGAGGAAAAATTCCTCGGGAGAGCTGCCGGGTTGAAGGGTGCGAGATTCGTAGACGCGATGAGATAGAGTGTCCCCTTTTTTTTCCTCGTTCTAAATGTCCACCCTCGTGCGTGGCGTAAAAAAGGATACCGAGAGAGGGAGAAAAAAATGCAGGACACCGGATGGTATAGATGGAGAGAAGTACACGCTGCGGGGGAAGGGGTGGGTGGCGTTTGGGGGTGAAAGGGGATGGCGAGTGTGTGTTATTTTTTCCGAGGCATTAAGCTTGCTTTCGGAAGCTGAGGGGTGAGCAGTGGTCGTAGAGCTCTGTATAGACGATGCGGCTGCCTCGTCGGGAGTTCTTCCTCCTCATCCTCGGCGTTTTATCTCAGCGTGGTATGGACGAGGAGGACGGCTGGACCGACGCTCTCGGGGATGAGGCGTAGGCTTTGGTCCAGGGATTCGGGACGAGAAACGCCGGCCACGATGGCACAAATATTTTTGCTTCGGCGTGTCAATGTTGCGTCTGCACGGCTTCCGAGGGGAGAAAAGCGTTCGAATTACACGAAGGCCTCGGAAAGTAATCAATTCAATGACAATTTAATTACAACAATTTATCTGCAAAAATAATTGCGAGGAGAGCAACGAAGTTCATGTTTGAACTTTATTAATTTTTTTAGCTTGTAGATTCGGCGTGTCAATGTTGCGTCTGCACCACTTCCGAGGGGAGAAAAGCGTTCGAATTACACGAAGGCCTCAGAAAGTAATCAATTCAATGACGAATTAATTACAACAATTTATCTGCAAAAATATTTGCGAGGAGAGCAACGATGTTCATGTTTGAAGTTTATTAATTTTTTTAGCTTGTAGATTCGGCGTGACAATGTTGCGTCTGCACGACTTCCGGGGGGAGAAAAGCGTTCGAATTTCCCAAAGGCCTCAGAAAGTAATTAATTCAATGACGAATTAATTACGAAAATTTATCTGTAAAAATATTTGCGAGGAGACCAACAAAGTTCATGTTTGAAATTTATCAATTTTTTTAGCTTGTAGATTCGGCGTGTCAATGTTGCGTCTGCACGACTTCCGGGGGGAGAAAAGCGTTCGAATTGCCCAAAGGACTCAGAAAGTAATCAATTCAATGACGAATTAATTACAACAATTTATCTGTAAAAATATTTGCGAGGAGAGCAACGAAGTTCATGTTTGAACTTTATTTCTTTTTTTAGCTTTTAGATTACAAGTGGCGAATATGGATCATTCCAATTAAACGGTCGATATTCACCCTTTTCGTTTGGTTATTTTTTTTTCCAACTAGTAGCGCAGTGTATCTCGATGGACGGGAAACGACGCGTGGATGTTGACGATCTTCTATTATCGATATCAACAGAAAAGTCTGTACAGCAAGGGACCGTCCTTACAATCACAAATGTGGCGTCCGCTTAAGAATCCATTCGTCGAGCTTGCACAGTAAAAGTAATTTCGGAAAATCGCAATACGAAGTTTCGTAACAACAATTTTGTTAAATATAAACCTGTCCTTTTATTTTTCGTGTCATTGACAATTTTAATTTGTACTTTTGTTTGTAAAACTAGAAACAGATGGTGCGATCGAAAAATTAAGAAATAAAAAATTGTGGACCTTTCTGGACAATAAGTTGTTGTAAAAAGTACAAACTTTTTTTACTGTGTGGCAGATGGGCGCCCGATGCCTCAATCAAGAAGCGTTCGAATTACACGAAGACCTCTCGCAAGACTATTCAATCTAACGAATTAATTACAAAAGTATTGGGGACGAAAACGACGAAGTGTACGTTTTAACTTTAATTTTTCTTTTGCGATTAGATTTAAAAGTGAACGAATTAATTACAAAAATATTGGGGACGAAAACGACGAAGTGTATGTTTTAACTTTTCTAAATTTCTTTTGCCATTAGGTTTAAAAGTGGCGAATATGGACCATCCCGATTACCGGGCCATATTCACCACTGTTACCCTTTTTGTTACTGTATTTTTGTATCCAACCTATATCGGAGTGTATCCGACTGCACGAGGGAAGACGCGAGTGCGGTGACGATCTTCCACTATCGATAACAACAGAAGAGTCCGTACGGCCGCGGAGGAGCGGAGCCCTCCTTACAATCACAAATGTGGCGTCCGCTTAGCAATCCATTCCTCGAGGTTGGCAGAGGGACGCCCGATGCCTCTCGTTTCCTCGCGCGCAGTTTCTGTTCGGTTGCCGGCCGTCCGGCAGCAACATCAGTGGAGCAGAACAGAGGAAGATAAAAGATAAAAGAGGCAGCGACTGAGCTGGTTCATCGGGCTGGTGGTTGGCTGAGGGCAGATCCGCTTCCCAACGTATACCCATTCGCTTCCAGCCTGAGACTCCGAAGACCTCACCTCCCTGCCGGGATTCCTCTTCTTCTTCCTCTCTTCTCGACCAACAAGAGACGGACTCAATTTCCATTCATTTATTTTCGCCGCCATTTCACTGATTGCCACCGCCGCCTTCCTTTTACTCCCCTGTCCTCTCCGTCGCTCATGCCCTTTTTTCTCTCCTCTTTTTTATTGTTTGTTTCTTCCATCGCCAACCTTCCTCCTCTCGTCCTCCGTCCGGCGAACCCTCGAACCTCCCCCCTCGCTTCAGAAAAAAATGATAAAAAAACCCCCGAAGAAGATGAAGAGGAAGAAACGCCAAGCGTCCTCGCTGCTTATTCTCCAACCCTCACCGCCCGCTCGGCGTCCCAATGAGAACGCAACTTTCCCTCACTCTAATTCCCGGCTTCACTTTAATCACCAGAAGTGCAGTGCCTTCTGTCCCGATCTACGGGTCAAGTGCTCCGCTTGTAACTCATCCTGGTTATCTCATCCCCGCGCCGATCCTCCGGTTTTCCTTCCTCATTCACTGCCAAAGCTCCGTCCCACCTTCCAGCCTCCACTGGGCAAAAAGAAACAGGGGAGAGCGGGGCAAAATGGGGCAACGGGGCAAAACGGGGTTTTTGGGTAAAACTAAATTTTCCAATAATTTTTGGATCGAACAAGGTGGCAAAACTGCGCAGAAAAGCCTTATGTATCCGACAGGGCGAATTTGGGCATCCAAAAATTATTGGAAAATGACGTTTTGCCCAAAAAGCCCGTTTTGCCCCGTTGCCCCATTTTGCCCCGCTCTACCCTACTTGCTCCGGCGGAAACAAATAGCGAGCCGAACAAAACTGGGCAGAAAAGCCTGATGTATCCGACAGGGCGAATTTGGGCATCCAAAAATTATTGGAAAATGACGTGTTGCGCAAAAAGCCCGTTTTGCCCCGTTGCCCCATTTTGCCCCGCTCTACCCTACTTGCTCCGGCGGAAAGAAAGGGCGAGCCGAAGAGAATAGGAATGGAGAGAAAAAAAGAGCCGAAGTAAGGAACGAACAATCTTTCCTCTACCTCCGCGGTGCTGTCTCGAGTCAAATGCTCGATTCACCTCGCTATTTCTTTTCCTGCCTCTCTCCGCTGGCTTCTTTTCTTGTCGAACCCCTTCTCCGCCGCGCGTCTCCTCCGTGTATATAAGAAACAAAAATGTAAGGAGTAAGAAATAAGAGAGGCCGGATAGACGATGAGACAAAGGGCTGCTCGACGGTGTGCGGTGAATAAAAATAGATACGGCGCGGAAGGATGGGAGCGCGGGAGTCGAAGTTCCATTTGTTAAAGTGCAACCAGCAGCGAGGCCTTCTGTGCCGGCCAACGAGCACCCTCGCTCCTTCTCGCTTCTCCTCGTCCTTGGACCAACTCCGGGCTCCCTCGCGCCGATGCTTCCTCAGCTTATTCGACGTAGTTTATTCATGACGATTCGATTTTCGTTGTACGCCCCGAGCCTCTCCGCGGATGCATTCGACTTTGGGAACTGCGCGTCGGCCCAGCATCGGCACAGGGTCGCGGATCGATCACTCCCCGCTCTCTGCGACAATTTTTATCGCCGAGGCGGATTATCGCCCGATCGGAGATTGGACACACGCTCGGAGTGTTCCCTCAGTTTTTCGGGATTTTTTTGAACTGTCGATGGCGTTCCGCGCCTGAATTTCAATGATTTTGGGAGCTGCGTCGGCCCAGCATCGGCACACACGCAAAAAAATTCTTTGACGGCCACCGTTTATTTATTGTAAGTAAAATATTTATTATACTAAAATATTATTATTATTATTATTATTATTATTAATTATTATTATTATTATTATTATTATTATTATTATTATTATTATTATTATTATTATTATTATTATTATTATTATTATTATTATTATTATTATTAATTAAAATGTTTATTTGACTTAAATAAATATTTATTTTAATCAAATAAACATTTTACGTATCCGAAATAAGTGGTGGTCGTCAAATAAATTATGTTTGTGGGTGCAGATCCGCGGTTCGATCACGCCTCATGCTCCAGGAAAATTTTTATCGCGGAGCCAGATAATCGCCCGATTGGGGATAAGATATACGCTTGAATTGCCTATAAAGCTTTTCATCTGATTTCTATGAACACGAAACTGCGGTTCATCGGAATTTTGATGATTCTTATTTAAACATCAGTTCATGTGGCTCCGCGAATGCATTCAACCTTGTGAACAGCGTCGATCCAGCCTTGGCACTGGGTCGCGGATCGATCACTCCTCGTGATCTACGACAATTCCGACCGCGGACGCAGATAATCACCCGATTGGAAATAAGACATACGCTTCAACTCTTTATTCAGTTTTTGATGTTATTCTGAAAAAGTTCATAGAATTTATTTTTTTAACAGCAAGTCATCAATTCAATTCCGAGACTACATTCGACTTTGGAAACTGCGTCGGTCCAGCCTTGGCACTGAGTCGCGGGTCGATCACTCCTCGTGATCTACGACAATTCCGATCGCGGACACAGATAAGCGCCCGATCGCAGATAAGACATACGCTCGAATTGCTCATAAAGTTTTTCTTTAAACAGCACTTCATCCCTCCGCGGCTGCATTCGACTTTGGAAACTGCGTTGGCCCAGCATCGGCACTGGGTCGCGGATTTATCCCTCGTCATTCTCCAGGACAATTCTTATCGCCGATGCAGATAATCGCTCGAACGGATATAAGACATTCGC
>JAPYZC010001879.1:0-16797 GCA_030522665.1 Ichneumoninae sp. A BG-2022a | reverse complement strand
TTCTTTTCGCACGAAGCATCAGCAGCCCGGTGCATCGAAGTTGACGGGTTTTCCCCGCCGCACTCCTCGGCGAGTCTCGAGACGCGACTCGCGGAGTCGGTAACCCGGTTCCGATGGCGATGCGCGGAGGAGAGCGATCCCAGAACCGAATCGCGCCGGCTCGAGAACGAGTGGACAAGAGACACTCGCGACGACTCCAATTCTGCTGGCGCGTGTCAATGTCTGCCGGCTTCGGGCCTCCTGAAACTTCACCAGCTGAGTCGCGACCACGTATGTTCCGTATGTGCGTAAAAAAAAACTAAATTAACGGGCCGTCGATGCCATTGGCCCGAGTTGCGGCTCAAACGACGGAACGCGCTAGCTTCTAACTTGAGCGAGAAGCTCGAGTCAGTGTATAGCTCCGAGCAGTCTGAGCGTCGTCTCGCGGGAACTCGAAGCTCCCTAACCCACCCCGAGGCCGGTCTTTAACGTTTACCTTTTCGTTTTTATTTTATTTTTTAACTTTTTTCTTCCTTTCGTTCATCGCCAATTGGGAATAAATTAGAGTGGCACAGCCCGTGGTATTATTACGTTATTATGGTTCGAGTTGCGCGCGCCGAGTCTAGGTACACAGTAGGTATGTGTACTCTATAGCGTACATGCCTAGGTATACAACTGGACGGAGCGAGCGGAGAGCGGGATTCTCGTGCTGGTTCTTCCTCTTGCCTATTAATTTATCGATGAGAGCAAATGCCCGTGCGTTTTGCCCCTATGTACAGTATGCAACGTTTACTGTATTCTGCGAACACACGCACACACGGACACGCCGTACGTAGAGGAGCTGCCTCATGAACCCCACGGCGACTATAAATGGACCTTCTTCCTCTTTCGCCCCCTCCCCCGCGCTTCCTCCCGATGGAGCTTCGAGGTAGCAAATAATAATTATACCGCAAGTCGAACGTTTTGCCTCGGTCGAATAAGGGCTCTCCCTCTTTCTTCGACCCTTTACGCTTGCAAACTCTTTCCCACTCTCGCTCCCACCAACCTCCATCCTCGCTCGATCGAGCGCATGTATAAATTCTCGTCGCTACTAGCTCTTAGTACTCGTAAACTTTGACGTTGTCGCCTGTAAAGCATTCCGCGCGGGACGCAAATGCGTACGTTACAGTATCTACGATGTGAAAGATCGAGCGCCGGTTAGAGTGTCCGCCTGCGACTCTATCGTGTGTACGTCATTGAGGCGTGGGTACGCGCGGCCGAGCGCAAGCAAAGATGCAACCGGCCACCGCCACGAGAGATGCACCTACACATACCGGACGCTAATTACGCCCCGTAGCGCACCGCCGATAGAACGCGGGAAGAGGAGATCGTGGGTTCGATCCCGGTTTGTTGTATTATTTTTTTATTTTTATTTTTTTTGTTTATGTGCTGTGACTTTGCCGTTCTCACGGTAAGGACACTAAGCCGTTCTTGTCAAATTTAAAAAACAAAAATCATTCCCACCGTTTTCAGACCAGGTTGGTCTTTAACCCTTTTTCACTTACATTGCATGTTTTTTTTTACCTTACGGTACGCTGTGTGGAATAAATTATGGAGAAGGGGGTTAAACGCCCAGGTAACGGTAGCGTGACGAAGTAACGTTGGATTCTTTTATTTTTCTCTTGAAATCCCACATCATTGCAGTATCAGGAGTGAATCTAGGCGCGCGAGTGGGCTAATTACTTAGGCGGGTGAGTTTGAGAAATCCAAAAATGGGAGCTCGTTTTAATTAAAAACAATTTCGAGGCGTTACGGCTGCAGACCATTACGGTACTCCGGTGATGAGCAGGCGGGTTTAGGTCCAGGTAGGTCCGCGTCGTCGTTGACCCGGTCCGTGTGAGCCGCGCCGATGCGCCGAGATCGCGGCCCTAGAGAAAACCGCACCTTGAACAAGCTGGCACTCGGGTTTACATGTGTGCATATACATGTACGGCTTGCACATATGTGCATAGAATAAACGAAGCTGCGGTACGCACCTACCGCATGACTATGTCGATAAGTGACTCACGCTCCGCGCGCATGCGGTGCGCACGGACCTTGCCTATACCCGTGATGCACCTTTTTTTCCCACGTTTATTTTTGTTTGCAGATCTCATTTGCACTTCCGTCGCTCCTCGCTCGACGGGAAATTCCTCCGTGGTAATCGTTATCGGGTCACTCAAAAATCGAGTCCATAAAAGTGGACCGCAATTGCACATCGTGCAACTGCGCTCCACTTTTGTTTAGACCAACTTTTAGTGGACTCGAACCCGTTAACTGAGAAACTGACAGTCATTAAATTATGAGTCTGGAGCATTCGAGCTAATCTCGCTGCACAGTCCCTTTCCCCGAGGATTTTTTTTTATGGTCGAACATAACACATGCGGACCTGACACGTTTCGTAGCGTTGTAGGGTAAACCGGCCAATGAATGGACACTTTCCATAAGAGCACGTGCGTAAAAAACGTCTATTAATTGGCTTCTTCATCTGCTTAACTGTTCATTCATTGGCCGGTTTACTCTGTAACACTTTTTTTGCTATTTAGTACGACATGCATACGATGTGCATTTTTTTTTCTCACGTTTATTTTTAATTGAACTTCCGTCGCTCTTTGCTCGACCGGCAATTCCTCTGCGATACTTGTTATTGATCATATGACATCGGGTCACTCAAAAATCGTGCCGATAAAAATGGGTTGCAATTGCACGCCATGCAACTGCGCTCCACTTTGATTTACACCAACTGTTAGTGGACTCGAACCCGTTAACTGAGAATCTGACAGTTATTAAATTGTGAGGCTGGAGAGTTTAAGCTAATCTCGCTCCACAGTCCCTTTCCCCGATATTTTTTTTTTTTTATGGTCGAACCTAATATAGGGTAAAAGTGGTGAATATGGCCCACCTCGATTAACACGTAAATCAATGATATATGAACCGGGCCATATTCCCCACTTTTGCCCTATGCGTACTTAAAACGTTTCGTAGCGTTGTATAATACTTTTTTGGCTTTTAGTAGGACATGCAATTCCATGCTTTTTATCGTGCTTTGTGCGCATACGGTGTGTATTTTTTCTGACGTTTATTGTTATTTGCACGTCTCACTTGCACTTCCGTCGCTCTTTACTCGACCGGCAATTCCTCTGCGGTAATCGTTATTGATCACATGAGATCAAGTCATTCAAAAGCCGGGTCGATAAAAGTGGACTACAATTGCAAATGTGTAAATAAATGTGGAGCGCAGTTGCAGAATGTGATGCAACTGCGCTCCACTTTTATTTACAGCAACTTTTAGTAGACTCGAACCCGTTAACGGAGAAACTGACAGTCATTAAATGGTGAGTCTGGAGCGTTCAAGCTAATCGCGCTGCACAGTCCTTTTCCCCGAGGATTTTTTTTTATGGTCGAACATAACAGATGCGCACTTAAAACGTTCCATAGTGTTGTATAACACTTTTTTTTTCCTACCAGTACAAAATGCAATGCTCGAGCTCGTCCCTGTCGATTTCCACGGTGGCGACGAGAGAGAATCTACGAGACTTTCAAGAGTGTTACAACCGACCCGGGGGTCGTTGTCACTCGGATGGCCATAAAAACGTCAGCCTCTATGACACTCCCAGACAAATTACTCGAAAACTTGCGACTCCCTGCTCTCCTGCACCCTTCCTCGCAACCGAGCTCGTCTGACTATATCTAGCCGAACATGCACGAGATATATTTAGAGATCTTCGAGGGTAAGTCAGTTTAAAGATAGATAGCTCGGGAAGAAAAAAAAGGTAGCCAGGGGAGAACTCGCTGCACCGTTATCAGCGACTTGAGGGATGATTGCCGGAAGACTGGCTAAAAAAAAGACCGACAACAAGCTATTGAGCGTAATTGAGAGGAATTTCCGTCGGAGCGTGCCCGATAACAGTTATGATAAACCGCGTTAACCAAATTAGACATTTTTATCTCCCATTACGGCAACTTTTCTGGCCCAGTCTGATCGAAACCTCCGAGGATAAGACATAAAAATTTGTTCTTTTTTCTTTCGAGCCGTCAAACGGAACTACCGCGCTCGAAAGTTTCGTGGCTGATGATAGAGTTGTTGATTTTTAATACCCGAGCTGAAAATAACAATATATTTATTACTCAATAAATAGTTAGAGAACGTCGAGGGTAAGTTAGTTTAAAGATAGGGGAGAGCGGGGCAAAATGGCATACGGGGGCAAAACGGAATGACGAGAGAAAACGCAATTCTCCAATAACATTGAGATGGTGGCAATGTTGGTGCGTGGGTCAAAATGGGTTTAAAAATCCGGCTGTATCGTTGGAACAAAATGGGGCATCCAGACATTTTTGGAAAATTGAGTTTTGCCCTCACAGTGCCGTTTTGCCCCGCTGTGCCATTTTGCCCCGGTTTCCCCTAGATAGCTCGAGAAGAAAAGAAAAGGAATCGCAGGGGAGTTATCAGCGACTTAAGGGATGATAGCCGGAAGACTGCCTAAAAAAAATACCGTCATCAAGCGTACTGAGCGTAATTAAGAGGAAATTATGTTGGAGCGTGCCCGATAACGGCGATGATAAATCACGTTAACCAAATTAGAAATTTTTATCTCCTGTACATCAACCGTTCTGGCCCAGTCTGATGAAAACCCCGAGGATAGTCATAATATGTTTTCATTTTTTATCGAGCCGTCAAACGGAGATGGCAGTTTAAGCGGGCAGCGGAGAACTACCGTGCTCGAAAGTTCCGTGGCTGATGATAGAGTTGTTGATTTTTAATACCCGAGCTGAAAATAACAATATATTAATTAATAATAATATATATTATTAATTAATATAATATATATTATTAAGTAAAGTAATATATATTATTAACAATAATATATTTACTAATCAATAAATATTTAGAGAACGTACAGTAAGTTGGTTTAAAGATAGATAGCTCGAGAAGAAAAGAAAAGGAATCGCAGAAAAGACCACGCTGCACCGTTATCAGCGAGTTGAGGGATGATAATCGGAAGACTGGTTAAAAAAAAAAAAGAAAATACCGTCAACAAGCCATTGAGCGAAATTAAGAGGAAATTACGTTGGAGCATGCCCGATAACAGCGACGCACCCAGAAAAAAAAATTATTTGACGGCCACCGTTTATTAAGATTAAGTAAAACATTTATTTGATTTAAATAAATATTTATTTAATTTAAATAAATATTTATTTAATTTAAATAAATATTTATTTAATTTAAATAAATATTTATTTAAAGCAAACAAATATTTTACTTAATCTTAATAAACAGTGACCGTCAAATAAATTTTGTTTCTGAGTGCGATAAAGCGCGTTAACCAAATTAGAATATTTTATCTCCGATACGGCAGCTTTCTTGGCTTGTAAGTTTCTGGCCCAGTCTGATCGAAAACCCCGAGGCCAAGTCACAAAAATTTGTGAATTTTTGTTTATCGAGCCGTCAAACGGAGACGTCAGTTTAACGAGGCAGCGGAGAAGAACTACCGCGCTCGAAAGTTCCGCGCGCTGACGATAGACTTGTTGATTTTTGATACCCGAGCTGAAAATAACAATATTCCCCACGCCACGAGGGACATACTCAATAACGAATAGCTTCCTCTTTCACTCTTACTCAACGATAAACGAAGCCACATGTGACAGGCCCGGTGTTCCTCCGTTTACGACTGTCAGTGGCGCTCGAACGATCTTATGGATTGCGACAGAGGCTCGTTCCCGTCGATAGCTCTTGATCGTGTACGAGCATTGCCCGGGAGCCCTCCTCGGCATTCCGCACTCTCCTCATGGGTCGCAGTCTCATTTTTACGAGTGGAAAAAAAAATTGAAAAAAAAGAGAAAAGAAAAACAAATGAAAAAAAATACGAGTGGAAAAAAAAATGAAAAAAAGAGAAAAGAGAAACAAATGGGGAAAAAATACAAACACACGACCTCAACTTCTTCGGAGCATTGCCCAATTGCCGTCGCGACAACACCATCCTCTTCTCCTCTCTCCGTGCCTTACACGCTCGATGCGGCCACATAACTCCGATAAACCTGAATACATAAATATCTGCGTATTATGTATATTTACTATATTATTATAACGTAAGATGGGAGTAAATGAGATAAAAGTAGGCACGGTGAGGAGGTGATTATACCGGAGAGAGACGTATGTGCGCACGTGGGCCGCGTGGGAGAGGCCCACGTGGATATCGCCTGGATATATCGCCATCGGAAGGAGTTGGGAACCGCATTCCTCGGTGGCGTCTGGCGCCAAAAGCGGTTCTCAGTCGTTCCTCGCTCAAACACCGTCGCTCGCCGTTTTGTCGTGGCGATCCACGTGTGACGGATAAGCCGACGGTGAACGTCGCACCGGCCTCGCGACTCCGCGGAGACGGAGAACCACGCGCTTCGAAGCTCGCGAACGAACGCACGCCCGCGGAATAACGATTCCCTCAAGCTCGACTATCCTATATATGTGGGGGCTGAATATACTGAATAGCTGCGCGACACGAGTTAGCGTCTATGTATATACACGGGGCAAAACGGTTCGCCATTTGAGACGAACCTTCTTTCATTCGGCGAAAAATTACTGAAGTTCGTCCATTTTGCCCCAATCTCCGCTACATATGTATATACTAGCGGTTATGTTGGCTCGCGGGCTTCGCGCGCCCGCTGTGTCTGTGAGTATCCATGCGAGTACCCGTGAGAGTATTCACGTCAGTATCCGTCTAAGTATCCATGTGAGTACCCGTGTGAGGATCCGTGTGAGTATCCGTGTTCGTATCCGTGTTCGTATCCGTGTGAGTATCCGTGTGAGTATCCGTGTTCGTATCCGTGTGAGTATCCGTGTGAGTATCCGTGTGAGTATCCGTGTAAGTATCCATGTGAGTACCCGTGTGATGATCCGTGTGAGTATCCGTAAGTATCCGTGTGAGTACCCGTGTGACTATCTGGGAGTATCCGTGTAAGTATCCATATGAATTTCTGGGAGTATCCATGTGAGCATCCGTGTGAGTGCCCATGAGAGTATCCATGTGAGCATCCATGTGAGTATCCCTAAGTATCCGTGTGAGTATCTGATAGTATCCGTGTAAGTATCCATATGAGTATTTGGGAGTATCCGTGTGTGTGCTCGTGAGAGTATCCATGTGAGCGTCCGTGTGCGTATCTGTGAGTATCCGTAAGTATCCGCATGAGTACCTATGAGTATCCGTGTGAGTGTCTGTGAGTGTCCAATCGACACGAAAGATATTATTATGTAGACAAATATATAAAATAAGTTTCATTATCGCACACCGAGTCCTCTCGCAACCTGCCGATAATTACATTCCTGTATCTGCCGTGCGTGTCTTTGGTATCATTCTCTCGGAGATTTTTCTCTCATCTCATCATTCCCCGATATACATAACGATTCGTATAACGACGTGAGAGAGACACGGAAGAAGAAGCACCGAGCGAGCTTGCATTAAAATAATTATTCTCTATATATCTGTATTGTTGTTATTACACGGGAATGATAAACCGTCGCGATTCCTCGTTTGACAGGACGATCCCGTGTGTGTGTGTGTGTGTGTGTGCGCGCGCGCGGGGGAGTGAATAATTCTTCGAGCCCAGAGACAAAGACACGGAGGAGTAGATAGGAGAGAGGCGGACAGAGATAGGGAGAGAGAAAAGGAAGGATAATAATGGAATAGAGAGTACGCTATAAATTTCTGAACATTACACGTTGCGGATATAGTGACAGGACGCGCCGCGGTTATACCGGGCTCCTCCTGCATGTTATGTTGCCTGTTCCGCGGGAGGAACGCGAGTGCGGGGGCGAACGATCATGAGCCCTCTCGCGAATGCATAACAGCAAATATATATACGGGGACTCGGATTATTGTACACGTTTGCCCGTGTAATTGGTGTTACGCCCGAGAGTGCGCGTATATCTCGACGATTGTGGACGTAACTGGACGAGGCACGATTTATAATAATGTAAATGCGTCGTGTTGCCGGCTGGGATTGTTCGGCCAAAGCGAGAAACGCCCGACGCGGTATTAGAGAGATTGATGAATCCCGCGGACCATTTGCCTCACGCGCTAACCACTCTGACGGATCGTTAAATAGGATATCTGTACTTTTTGAAAGTCGGGGAAAGTTGATATAATTTTTTTAACTCTCGAAAACACCGAATTTATGCCGAAAATATCGAATTAAAAAAATTATTGGCGTGATATATTCAACAGCGATGTTGCATAGTCGCTTACTACCGATTTTCGACAAATTTTTGTTCACGTAAAAAAATGTGGCCATATGATTTGGAGTTACCTTACATAAAACTCATTTTTTTTTCTTAAAAAACAAGTATAATTTTGAGCGCAAGATTTGAAAAATAAATTCTCGAATATAAGTATCGAACGAAGAGATTCGAAAAAAAAAAATTAAAAATTTCCTAATCCGGGTCTTGGATTATTGTACACGTTTGCGCATGTAATTGATGCTACGCCCAAAAGTGTGTGTATATCTCGACGATTGTGGACGTAACTGGACGAGGCACGATTTATAATAATGTAAATGCGCCGTGTTACGGGCTGGGATTGTTCGGCCAAAACGAAAACGAGATTGATGAATCTCGCGAAGCTTTTTGGTCGAGGAAAGTTTAGGGAAGTCGAGGAAAGTTCATACATTTTTCTGTTTTTTTTAAACTCTTGAAAACACCGAATTTTTTCCAACAATATCGAATTAAATAAATCTTGCGCGTGATATACTGAACAGCGATATTTATACAGTCGCTTACGACCGATCTTCGATCTATTTTTATCGCCGTAAAAAAATGTGGCCGCATCACTGCAGCTTACCCTACATAAAACTCATCACTTTTTCCTGAAAAAACGGGTACCATTTTTGTGCGAAAAAAAAAATAAAAAAAATTCACCGATACTAGTATCGAACAAAGACCCTAAAAAAAACAAAAAATTGCATTGACCTGTTAGAAACATATACCGAGCCGCTGATCTACACGGAGAAAAATAGTTCTGTTTCTCTAACAAAATGTAGATCGTTAACAATTTATTGTTGTGGCAGCAAAAATATTTGACTGCCACAGCAAAACATTTGTTACCACAGCAAAACATTTGTTGTCCCTATGTTAACCCGGTAAATCAGTTGGTATGGTAACAAAATTCTTGTTGTCCCAATAATTTTTTTTTCTCCGTGTACGATTGCGATTCCGTGCGATTGTTCTCGACGCTGAAGTTCCCTTGTTCCCGGTACATGAAGAGGTGCTCCCGCGCGAGTTCTCCCTGCGTGTCTCTCCTCGGGCCTGTGACCGCCGGTCAGCTCTCGTAGCGGTGGTCGAATCGCGTGCATATACCGTTATGTACAGTACAAGTGTCAAAACTGTTAGGTAACGGGTAGGCCGTTGAGAGAGTCGAGGGTTCAGAGGGTATAATAATAAGCGGAGAGGGACCATCGTCCGAGAGCGGTAGCGTGGGATCCCGCAATCTTTTCAGAGCTTTCATGCGCCGCGCCGCGGAGGATTCGCGTTGTCGTTGAGCCCGGCTCGTCAAACGACCCTCCGGGCCGACTCTGCGCCGGTTCCCTGCAGAGGGCTTCTCCCCTGACTCTGTTCCACTCTCGGTACACTCGTATATACATGTATATACCATGTATTACAGCGATAAATAATAGATGTACGCCGCCGCCGTCTCCGCCGCACTCTGTTGCTGCTGTGCAGCCCGCGTGCCTTCGAGCAATCGATAGTAACTAACTCCTGCTTCGACAGTGAGGGAGGCCTCGTCGGTTCTGCGCCTATAGTAGAACATCGCATAAATGGCTCCGTTGACTTTTGCTTACTCGAAACCTTTCGTATTGCATCGTGTGTAGGGTAAATGTGGTGAATATGGCCCACCTCGATTAACACGTAAATCAATGATATATGGACAGGTCCATATTCCCCACTTTTACACTGAAAAATCACCATAGCACATAGTGGTAGGGCGTCAGGGCGCCACCTATGGCAGAAAGTCTCAGATTATCCAAGAATTTTTACCATAAAATCTAAGAAAAAAAAAAAAATCTTATCTTATAAATTCGATACTTCCTATCATGGGTGGCGCCGTAGCGCGTTACTACTATGTACTATGGTAATATCTCTCAAGCAATATAGTAATTTTTACTAGATCCTTCTCTCAATGTATATATATCAGAGTTTAGTAAATAGGGTAAAAGTGGTGATTATGGCCCACCTTGATTAACACGTAAATCAATTATATATGGACCCCACTTTGACCCTACCATAAGTACTTGAAATGCGTATTAAAGCATCAAGTACTCGAAGTATTGAGCGCTAGGTAGTTCTTGAGTACTGACGTATCGAGTACTGGTAGAACTAAATTCTTGAAGTTTTGAATAGTGGGCACTGACTCAGTACTTGATGCTTCAATACGTATACAAGTACTTAGTACATTTTGCCCAGCTTTGATATTATATATAGAGGAGAGAGGGGCAAAATGGGACAGTGGGGGCAAAAATCACCTTTCCAATCATTTTTGAATGCACCATTTTGTCCTAGCGATACATCCGGATTTTCAACCTCGTTTTGCCCCACTCACCATGACCGCCACCATCCAAAAGTTATTGGAAAATTCGTTTTGCACCATTATCCCGTTTTGCCCCACTGTCCCATCTCGCCCCGCTCTGCCCTATATATATATATATATAATCGCTACGGGGCATAGCTTTTCCTCACGATATCGACCCGAGAGGATTCTCGACGACGTCGCGCAGCCCCCGTGTGTGGATGGAAAATGGAAATGATATTCACTCGTGCATTCGCGTTCCGGCGAACCGACGGGGACAAATAACGCTTATTATTTATCAGATAATGCTCGTTTATCAGAGCCAATCGGTATTCCGAGGCTCTCGGGTCGAAACGGGCGAAACGTTTATTGCGCTTTAAGATTTTTTTTTCTCTTTAAGTTGCAAGAGAATTCAGCCGGGTTGGAAGATCGAAAGGGAGAATTATGGTGGAGGGTGGAGTGTAACGTGTAGTACAAGTTTTCTCGGGAACCTGGCGTGCTCCGTGGCATTGATCGGCCTCGAAAATGTTGCATCAAGGACGACGGAGATTCCGCGTCGGTGTACGGGAGAGTGAGGCTACTATGTGCCGTTCGTGGCGATTAAAGTAAACTCCCCGAGTCGGAGTAATGAAGATTTCATCGACCTCGAAGCAGCGCCGATGCGGGAAGACGTCCCTCGTTAAGCGGCTCCGGCGCAACATAGTAGTTTGCGTCCGGTTTGAGACGAGGAACAAAAAAATAAAAATTGAAAGAAAAATTCGAGCGTGTCTGAACGCCACTAAGTCTTTCAGAATTTTTATACACCTAGGGTTTTATAAAGCACGGGAAACGATCGAGTTTATTACGGTGAAACGGATAGGTGTAGCTTATTCGGCGAAGAAATTGTGGCGTAAAGATACATGGCACGTTAGGGAACATCGTTATGTCCTATGGATGCTTGTACGGATAATGCTTCCGCTCTTAAACGGCCTTCGGATCGTTATCGTAAGTCATGACAGTGACACGGAAATTCAAGAGAAACGAGACGATTATAGTACTTCCCGTCCACACGTACCGTTAAGACGGTATGTGCGGACGGGAACTTGGCGCCGAATTTTAAGACGTTAGGTTCAACTTAAGATCTGTCTTGAGATCGAACTTGAGATCGAAGTTTGACCCGAATTTCATTGTGTGCTTAATATCTAACTTAAGTTCGAATTTAATATCATTTAAACGTGATTTCGTGCTTACATTTGACCTTAAGTCTGAACATTATATCGAACTCGAACTACAATCGAATTTGTGTTCAGACTTCCGTTCGAACTTATGGCAGATCTTAAGCACGGAATGAAGTTTGAGCCACAGTTCGATATCAAGAGTGATGTTAAATTCACAGTAACGATATAGAATTCGGCTCTTAGTGCCGAATTTGGGGACAATCTAGGAAAAAAAGAAAACAAATTCTTTTCGTGTCTAAAAACCACCAAGTTTTTCATAATTTATATACACTTAAGGGTGTATCGAGCACGGGAAACGATCGAGTTTATTACTCAGAAAAAAGAAATTCTAGCGTACAGATACATGGCATGTTAGGGAACATCGTTATGTCCTCTGGATCTTAAGCGGATAATGCTTCCGCTCTTAAACAGCCTTTGGATCGTTATCATAAATCATGACAGTGACAAGAAAATTACTGAATCCGATTATATTACTTCCCGCCCACCCACATCGTCGCACCACCGAATTTGTAGTTCGAAGTTAGTGAACCGAAATCTCAATTTTACTTTCCGGATCAAGTTCCAACTTGAGTACGATATTACACCAGAAAATAAAGTTCCAAGATCGGTGATTTTTCTCCCATCAATCGGCGCTATTGCAAACTACTTACAATCAACCTTTTTATCGTTGGCAAACGTAGAAACTCTGACGATGCATTCGAAAGTAAAAATCAGTCGAAATTCAAACTTGGGTTCAAATTTGCAGTTGCAAATGCTGCCTTTAATTAAATATCCGTGAATCCGTATATAAATTTAAAAAAAAACCATTGATCAACATCCTTTTTCCTGAATCCGCAGTACCGTAAATCGGTTCGATCGGTTCAATCGATTCGATATAAAGCTCAAATGGGCTGCGAATCGAAGCGTGGGTCGCGAGTTTGCGCAAGATGGGGGAATGGAGTTTGAGCATCAACCGGCGCCATTGCAAACCACTTACAATCAACCTTTTTATCGTTGGCAAACGTAGAAACTCTGACGATGCATTCGAAAGTAAAAATCAGTCGAAGTTCTAACTTGGGTTCTAATTTGCGGTTGCAAATGCTGCCCTTAATTAAATATCCGTAAATCTGTATATAAATTTAAAAAAAATTGATCAACATCCTTTTTCCTGAATCCGCAGTACCGTAAATCGGTTCGATCGGTTCAATCGATTCGATATAAAACTCAAATGGACTGCGAATCGAAGCGTGGGTCGCGAGTTTGCGCGAGATGGGGGAATGGAGTTTGAGCTCGCGGTTATCGCGGGAGCCTGGATGCTGCAGCTGGACAAGTCGGAGGGAAACGAAAGACCGTGCGAATGCCGATGTCCTGTCGTCTCTTGACACTGAGCCGGCTGTTGCTGTTGTAAAACGCTCGCGATGCTTCAAGTGCACCCGGCGACTGCGAGTATGTAGGTTCTCGGTGTGTACATACGAACACAAACACGCATGAACACCGCGAGCGGATTGAAGTCTCGCGATCTTCGCAGCCGTCGCGGTTGCACCGCCGTTCGAGCCGCCGGCAACATTCGTAGTTATGGAAGTGGTGTATACGCCGTTTTGTTGAAGCGAACGCCTTCGGGCGACGCGCAAACAGCGGCTCCGGCAGAGACGACGATAAGGGAATATAGCCTCGGGGATAAAATCCTCGCGCTTCAAGACGACATTCCTCCACGGAGCATCCGTGTTCCAACCCACCGGTCTCCTCTCTCAACCCGACCTATCCTACGCTCGGCGCTATAACCACCTGTATCGATATTTTATCCTCCACTCTGAATACCCTATGCGAATATTTGAGGAATACAGCGGACTCCCGGGGGTGCAAATAAACGGTGGCTAGCCATGAGCAAAACGTCGAGATCGCGCTTCCTTGTCCTTCAGCGAGAGCAAATTATTTTCGCGTCCCTGAGGGCCGGACGAAAAGATACGAGTCCAAACTTCAGTTCAATATTGGGTTAAACTTGGGTTAAGCTTGGGTTAAACTTGGGTTAAGCTTGGGTTAAGCTTTGGTTAAACTTGGGTGAAACTTGGGTGAAACTTGGGTTAAACTTGGGTTAAACTTGGGTTAAACTTGGGTTAAACTAGGATTAAACTTGGGTTAAACTAGGATTAAACTTGGGTTAAACTAGGATTAAACTTAGGTTAAACTTAAGCTGAAACATAAGGTGAAACTTAGGTTCAAACTTAGCCTAAGTTTGCACTTCAGTGTAAATTACCTTTCCTGCTCAACTGAAGCTTGAACTTACGGCTCTCCATTCGGTACTAAGGCACGTTAAAAAAGGGAAAAAGCAGACGAGTAAGAAATAAGAAAAGAAGGAGAAAAATTCAAGAATTATGCCGGATCCGTTAAGGCCATCCAAGACGTTCCTTGTCCTTATCGCCGTCGTCGTCATGAGAATTCCCGGTTCGACTGGAACACGTAGAAAAGTGGAACTCCGGTGCGATTTGCGGAGACGAGGACAAGGAGGCTACTCTGTGTGAGCACCCGAGTACGTATTGGAGTGTGGATGCAAGTCTTCCTCTCGAGTGCGGCAGTGAGCATTTCTCTTCTTCTTCTTCTTCTTTTACTTTTGCTCTAACTCATTTCGCTGGGACACACGGAGACGACTAATGATACAGCGCTGACGTATCCAACGTAACGTTCGTATATTACAAGGTTGTCATACTCGTGGTGCATAGACCAGCTAAGAGCCTGTTGTCTCTGATGACAATGTTGAAGAACCGAACGCCGAAGAATCGGGGTCGTTGGCCGCGGACGCGCACAGTACATAAGCGAAATACGTGAGACATTCGCGTCTTTACATACCACGAAAGTCACATATTGCCCTATACTCGGGAATAATTACAGTGTGTGGACGAAGAGCCTCGGACCGGGGACATTAGTAAGTCATGCGAGCCGACCGGCTCGGGCGACGCGGTATTATATACGCCATATACTGCACATGTGTGTGTGTGCACACGTGGTACGAGCACAAAAGAATGCTTGCCAGGTATGCATACCATTCTGCTCTAACGAGCGGACACACGACGAGGCTCGCGTCGGGATCTCGGTAACTCTGTGACGTCACTTGTTCAGGGCCGAGGTTAATTCGTTAATAGTTTCGGTCAAGCGTAATACTATTATCTAAGGTATTTTCGTGGAACACGCGGATGATTCACGGGAAATTGAGAAATATCGGGAGAGAATATTTTTACGAGGTTTCATAAGGTAAGGAAGAGCGGGGTAAAATGGGGCAACGGGACTAACCGGGGTTTTGGGGCAAAACTAAATTTTCCAATCATTTTTGGATCGGACAAGGTGGCAAAACGGGGCACAAAAGCCTGATGCATCGATGGGGCGAATTCGGGCATCATTTTGCCCCGCCCTACCCTACTTGGATATTTTGCTAAACATCACTTTGTAAAAATTAATTCCACATTTAATGCACAGGAATTTGAAATTTGCTTGCATTTCTTATATTAATTGAAAATTAAGGTACTTTTTTTGTAAAGTTGAAATACCAGGTATTAAAACTACAAATCTGTCGCCCGCAATTTACAAACATTTTTATTAAAAATAAAAATATTACTGAAAAACCTGTGCAATGCATAAGTGTTTGGAATGTTGTAAACGGTAAAAAAAGCTTCCAATATCGTTCATTAATTTCCAAACAATATTTTCTTACAGTGCACGTATCGCCCTTAAAACGATGACATTTATTTTAGACTTTTTATTGTTATTTCTGATGCACCAAAACTCCGCGGAAAAAAGCATGGAAACACGGGATTCGGTACAAATTGCGGGACGACGATATTTTCGAGAATATCTCCATAGGTAATCCTTCCACTCCGTCTCGGAAATTTCTATCCGCTCTCTTACGTGCCGCGTCCTGGAATGTTCTCAGGACGAGAGTCGCTACGCACCGGCGTGAAAACGAGAGTAATAAACTTCAAGCGAGCAAGTCCTTCTCGCCTTACTGATTTATCAGCGATATAACTTTTAGCTCATTCGCCAGTCCGTGACGCCTGTTTTACGTGAATCTCTATGATAAAATCGCGCCAGCCCGTGTGGCGCGAGCGTTTGAGATTCTCTCTATCGCTCTCCTCCTCCGTCCCGATGGATGGTGCATGCGTCGGGAGAAAGGGACTTCCTCGTCGAAGAATTAACGTACATCGTCGCGACAATTTATTAACAACCGTGTGAGCTTGGCAGGGTGACAAGCCGGCGGATAGAGCTACCGTATTGAAAATTGATCTTCGGGCATTCGCCTTCGTGTATTTTCACCGACGTTTCGCTTTCCGCCGATGTAAAATCACTGTACTCGTAACCAGATGTCTCCCGATCTCTCTTGCTCTTTCCTACATCTATCCCGACGTAAACTGCCTTCACCTTTATCGTGTATCGGGATCTTAATAGTTGGTAGAAGCAAGATAACGACACCGGCGTCTCGGCACTGCGGCAAGCCGTCGCGTCGTTGCACCGCGGCTCGCCCCGTGTGATCCTGGGAAAGATCTGTTCCGTTTCGCTTCTCTTGTGTCGGTGTAACGTTAGTTAATTACCGGCGCAAGGGGTAATTTAAAAAACAAAACCTCCGTATTGGAATACATATTATTACCTTATTGGCTTACACAGATATCGTACGTAAATACACGCCGCGCCCGACGAGTCGAATATACGATTTTCGTCGGGTCACTGGGTCGGTGGAATTTTTTTCCCCTGTCATCGATAATGCACGTAACGAGTATATTATCAGCTGCAAAGCAATTCAATCCACAGGTTGTTAATGATATTGCGAGGAAATAATTGGAGCGTCGGTGTGATCTTTAGAAACCCTGACCGATTTAATGATAAGAATTAAGTATCTGCCAATTCCCATGCGATAGACCGGGGCAAAGTGGGTTCTTAAGGAGGGAGTCTCGCTGCGCGGTGATTTCGCGTAAGTTCGACAACAATAAGAGAAAATTGCAAGTACTTCTTGATGGTGTAAAAATCTGAAAAAAATCATGTACACTAAAGGTACTGAGAAGATTAATTTT